>JAXCLM010210736.1:0-16077 GCA_035583075.1 Eurycea guttolineata | reverse complement strand
TTCAACATGGATTACACTTCCGGTAACCTCTTCGTGCCTGGTGGGCGCTGTAGCGGTACCCAGGCGATTTATAAATACAGCAACATAACATATAAAACTAACATAACCGAACATATCATGTCTATCCTTCCGGAATTCCGCCTCCATCCATGAAATATAATTGCAAGGGCACCCTCTACACCGGGCAACTGCGCCGCCAGGACACGTGCCTATAGGGATGGGTGAAATGCCCCAGAAACGGTTTGCGGGACACAAACGCGAATCAAGGGCAACCCAGCGAACCACACGAATCGATAGTGTGGTTTGCTAGCATCTTAATTCGCCTGCGAACTGGTTGGTGCATAACATGGCGCCCGCCACGCAATACACATCCAATACGCCGCACAAACTTTTTCATTTTTTACGAAACGGTTCGTGCATTGTTTGAAAGTGTGTTTCATGAATTTTATGTGGCGCAAACCAGTCCCAACAAGTCGGCGAACCAGACCCGCAAAACAGCAAATGTTTTGCGGGGTGATTTAAGCAGGTGAATTTTGTCTGGTTCGCACTTTGGCAAACTAGTTCGCCCAGCCCTAATGCAGAGCCTCCTTATCTTAACTTGGTCACAGATCCCAAGCCATCCCAGACCCCGATGGGCCTCTGAGACATGATCTCGTCGTCCCAGTCCCATCACAAAACTGACGGCCTGATTTTGAACCGTCTGTGGCCGGTAGAACTTCTTCCCTGTCAGCCCCGTGTAGGCCGAGCAGCAATTAAGCATCTCGAAATCACAAGGGCCTGGCAACGAGAGGTCTGTGATGTTTCATCGAAGGGGCAAGATGGACGAGAGACGGGTGAGTTAGTAGTTGGCCAATGCAACCGCTACCGTTACCTGTCGGGAGGATCTCCCTGACTATTGAAACCATACACCCAAACTCCTTGTGACGTCCACTGGAGGGGGAGGAGGCTAGAAAGTATCTGGCCATGGAAGACGGGGTCTGGTCCAGGAGTCACAAGACTGAGGAGCAGAATCTCTGTTTTCACCTCATATAGGCACAGCCAGCCTCTGCTCATCCAGGCCCTGATCACCTCCAGGCAGGATATCAGCCTCTGACCTCCCCAACCCTATCCTCCTAGGTTCACAACGAGCTATGTGTCATCCGCCTACATGTGAACCTTTCAGAAGCCTAGTCAGGGTTACATATAGATATTAAACAACAGCAAGGAAAGGGACGACCCCTGGGAAACCACCCTGGGGCCCCCCACGCGCCTACGCCCTCTGTGTGCCCACCCTGACTTGTTGGACCCGACCGGACAAGAAGGGCCCAAGCCACCTCAGGTCCATCCCTCTCAACCCGGCCCAGCCCTCAGGCCTCTGGAGTAGAGCGGCAAGTCAATACTGTCAAATGCTGCTGACAAGTCACGAAGAATAAGGGCAGCTGGACGTCCCCTATACCCTAAGGCCCAGCGACTTCTCTCAAACGTCAATCAGTGCCATCTCCGTGCCTTTTCCTGGGCGGAAGCCCGACTGCAGATCATGTAGGACCTCCTTGGCTTCGCAGTGGTCCTGGAGTTGACCTGTGGTGAAATGTTCGGCCGCCCGGGCGAAGAACGGGTTCTGCAAAACTGGCCAACATTTTTTCGGCAGCTTAGGATCTGCGCCAGGCTTTTTGATAAGGGCGGTAATTGGGGCGTGCTTCCAGCTGGGACATACCACCCCTTCTAAAAATCTCTGATTTACAGCTCGGGCAATGTCATCGGACACACATTGGGCCGGCTCCTTCATAACCCTCGCGGGTATTACATCCAAATCGGAGGAAGAGAGAATCATCCCCAGCAAACATGCCTCTACCTGACATGGGGAAGTGCGAGAAAATGCTGCAAACTCCTCCCCCTGCCGGTCAGATGCAGGATCGTCTCCTGCCTCCTCCTGGCAAGCAGGGGAATGTTGTATAGTCTCCCAGATCTGCACTCCCTTCTGCTCACGGAAGACTGCCATCTCCTCACAAAACCCAGCTGGGAGACAAAATACTGGTCTGGGTCCCTCTAAAAACAGCTTTGTGAGGTTAAACCGCTCTCTGGTGGAGTTTGCAGCCTGCGAGATCGTCAGATTGAGATGTTCAGCTTTGGCCTTAAAAATTGCCCTTTTATCGGCCATCCGCTGTGCCCTGACCATATCCAGGTAAAGCACTGAACCAGCTTGACCCTGTGCCCTCTCTAGCTGCCTCACCCGTCTCTTCAAAGCGCCTAGGGCCGGGGTAAACCATCATTTAACATTGTGTAATCGAGACTTTACCGGACATTTCCTTTCAGAGCAAATCGAGTCAGACATGGCTCTCCAAATCTTCTCTAAGTCAGGGGTAAGATGGATAGTGTCCCCCCTCTATCAGTCCCTCCTGCTAGGAGGCCAAGAACTGGGCTTTTGTCCCAGGGGTCCAGTTTTTCCAATTTCCACTGACGGGTCCTCGTGGAGAAATGCGGTCTTCTTGGCCCTTCTGCACCAACCCCATCAAATGATCCCCTCCTCCTCTTCTGACTAAAAAGTGGTCCATCCATTGCAGCTGTACTGAATCCAATACTGAAAGTGAGAAACCTCTCCACATTATCAGGTCTAAAGTATTTCCCAAATAATGGGGGCGGTTGGTGTCATTTGCAAAACAATGAAAGCTATCTAATAGTGATAAAAACTGTATTGCCCCCGGGGCCTTCTTGCCATTAACATGAATATTAAAATCTCCTGTGAGTAACATGGGACGTGTCAGGGGGAGATGGGTCTCTAATATGCCCTGAAATTCTTCCAGAAACTGCTCGTGGTCATCTCCGGGCGGCCGATACAGCACCACAATTATCAGATCTTTCCACTCACCCCATATCTATATGAACCGCCAGACATTCGAACGATGTAGGGGAAAGGTCTGAATCACAAACCTGTACTGCACCCAGTACCTCCTGGTTAACAGTGCTACCCTCCTCCAACCCCTGTACTGTACTTCTGGGAGCAGAGAACCTGAAATACCCTTCTCTTGGCAACCCTAGGTGATAAAAGGGTAGATCAGGTTTGAGCCAGGTTTCCGTAAACGCAACTAAAATGGGGTTTGCATCGTTTACCAAATCTAAATTGCATGTACGTCATGTAAGTGCCAAGCAGATTGTACTCAAAGCCGTAATCAGGGTGTTTACACTAAAGACGGTGGACTGGGGGAGGGGGGCAAGTAAAGCGCCCCTAATGACTGGGTACAATTCTCCAGGCTTCTCTCTGGTAAGAATACAAAGGTTGCAGAAACAGGGACCTGTCACCAGAATAATTGCAGAGATTCTACTAACCCGGCAGCCTGTAAACTTGATGTTAAAAGTGTATCAGTGCTCAGGGCCAGATTGAGACCCCAAACTAGCCCTGGACAAAGAAACTCATCAGACCAGCCCCTCAATGTGTCATGCCAGCACACACAGTGAATGGGTGCCACCCAGGACCTGTTTGCACCCCCTAATCCCAGAAAAGTATCTGTATTGCAAACCCTTTGTTCAACATTTAACATTCATTCTGACTTTGCATTCTTTGCCATGGATAAAGCCCCTCAGGGCACAGCCCAATTCAGCAAGTTCTACTATTTAAAATATGTGGCTGAATAAGGAGCCCTAAATGTTGCCATTTGCCTCTGTTCTGCCTCAACATGAAAAAACCGAAGCACCGTTGCAAACAGTTTATTGGGTGGTTCTGTGGCCAAACCCCAGTGCTTTCCTCACAGCAGACACCAGGTCAAATCCTAACCCGATGTCAGATCCTGAAGGGATGGCTGGGTTTGGGCCCTGAGCATCCATGTCTAGAGGAATACAGAGAACATGTCAAAAACCGTCACCTGGTCACAAGTGAAAGACACGACACGAGCTGCAAGACCCAGGGGCCACTAGTTTGGAGAACCTATAAGAAAAAGGGAGACAAGAAAACAGATTAGTGTGTGGTAAAGTAGTCTAAGAGGGAAATAAAGAGCTAGTTGGAGGGAAAGCTGCTCACCAGAGGTTGACCCCGGGCACGTGATGTACCGAGCTCGTGCCAGGAGGGTCTCTCACGAGAGCCCCCCTTCTTAAGGACAAACCCCCAGGAGGGAGTTCACTGAAGATGGAGCAAAGACCAGATGCACAAGAGAATCCAGGAATACAACAAGCCAAACCGTAAGCCGAGACCAAATTAGAAAACAGGCAGAAGTCAGAACCAGAGAGGGCAAGTACCAAAACCAGGGAGGATCCAAAGCCAGTCCAAAAGAGCAAAGCAGAGTTCAAGTACCAGATCAAAAACGCCAAAGCCAAGTCAGAACCAAAAGAGTAGTCAAACAGGAGCCAAGTAAACAAACCAAGGACCAGGACACAGGAGAAACGCCAGAGCTGCACAAAGGGTCAATGCTCAGACACTGACTGAAGGGAAATGGGCAGTTTTATACTGCCTCCAATCAGATGGAATTGCCCAGTTTCCCTCCAGATTCTCTAAACCAATGAGGAGTAAGTATAGGTCTCCAGCAACCAATCAGGTGGGGTCAAGGAGGCTGGCTACACAGATCATGTGATCACTCAAGGTCTCCACCAACCAATCATGCAGGGTCAGGGAGGCTGGCTATAAAGATCATGTGATCCCTGAGTTCTGGTTTGCCAAAATGGAGTTTGTGGACATAAGCGTCCTTGAGGGAAAAGAAGTGTTTGTTAGAGGCCTATCACTGACCACAAATGGCGGCCCCAGAGACCCAGAGTGTGGAGGGCCACCGCCCTGTGCCTTCCGCGAAGTGGGGAGTCCCGAGGTCAAGGTAACGCTAACAAAAGGAGATATAACATGCCTGTAAAAGAAAATACAGAGAGGGGCGAGGGGGTACTATTCTTGTTTTAATGACATGGCCTGCCATACGCGGCTCTGCAAAAGGTTGGCATGCGCTTAAGCCACGGATGTCTTAACATTACACCCCCTCCCAAAAAGCCAGTCAGGGGGACATGAGGAAGAATGGCAGCCAACATACAGGATCTCGAGGGACGGATCCTGGCAGGGTTTAACAGGGAGACGTGGAACACAGGGTGTATGGAGAGGCTCGCGGGCAAGGCTAATTTATAAGCAGTGGCGGAAATCCTTTTAACGATTTTGAAGGGGCCAATATAACGTGGCTTGAATTTCGTGGAGCCAGGCAACTTGATATGTTGGGTGGACAACCAGACGGCATCATCCACCTGAAAACTGGGTTCTAGACGACGATACTTATCTGCTTGTTGTTTCATATCTGATCGATATTTGAGTAACATAGCTTGCAAAGCTACAACTCGTGATCGATAGGTAGCATACAATGCACATGCTGGGGAGTCTGCGGGGCCCAGGGAAAAGACAGGGAGGGCCCTTGGATGATATCCTAACAGGGCATAGAAGGGACTGGATTTAATGGCAGCATGCCATTTATTATTCTGAGCAAATTCAGCCCAGGGTAGATAGTCCAACCAAGAACCAGGAGAAGAGAGGCAATAGACTCTTAAAAAGGATTCTAATTCTTGATTGGATCTCTCTGTTGCCCCATCCTTCTGGGGATGATATGCTGTTGAAAAGCGAGGTTCATCCCCCAGGAGAGTCCAGAGAGCGGTCCAAAATGCGGCGGTGAACTGGGTACTCAAATCGGTGATGATCACTTGAGGGAGACCATGATATCGATAGACATGATTGATGAAAAGATCAGCTAAAGTCTGGGCTGAAGGAAGTGATTTTAAGGGGACGAAATGGACCATTTTGGTAAGTGCATCCTTTATGACCCATATATGTTTAAAACCCTTGGAACTTGGGAGGTCAACGATGAAATCCATTGTCGGAAAGGACCACGGGGCTTCTAGAATGGGTAACGGAGAGAGGAGGCCTGCCGGTTTCTGACGCGAGGACTTGGTACGTATGCATACTGGACAGTTTTGAATGAAATCTTCAATGGATTGTTTCATCTGCGGCCACCAAAAACACTGTTGCAGTAGTTCTAGAGTACGGAAGACCCCCGGGTGACCCGTTGACTTTGACTCATGAATCATGGTTATAAGTTCTGTCTGCAAGGCGGGGGTAGGAATCCAAAGACGAGAACATCGATAGACTAGACCTTCTGTGGATAGGAGGGAGGAATCAGAAGGTAAAGGAGTATGTTGAGTGGCTTCCCTAACATCTTCCAAGAAAGAATGAACTGGGGTATGAATGGAAGCAAGAATGCAAGTCTTTGGGAAGAAAGGCATGGCCGGCGTCGGTTCTGTCAGGGAAGCATGCATTCGGGAAAGGGCGTCTGCTCGATAGTTTTGATGGCCTGGGCGATAAGTAACAATGACATTAAATCGGGAAAAGTAGAGTGCCCACCGGATTTGGCGTGGATTAGCTGCGGAAGCAGTTTTTAAAAAGGACAGATTGCGATGATCTGTAAAAACAGTGGTTGGTAAAGCTGCCCCCTCTAAATAATGACGCCACTCCTTCAATGCCAATTTTATGGCTAACAATTCCTTATCCGTTATGGAATAATTCTGTTCTGCTAGAGTAAATTTGTGAGAATGAAAAGAAATAGGTCGGAGGAATCCATCCGACTCTTTTTGGGAGAGAATCGCTCCCGTCGCACTCTCTGAAGCATCACACTCTACGTAGTAAGGACGTGTAGGTTCAGGATGGGCCAAGACTAACCCCTGTAAAAATGCTAACTTTAGCTTGTCAAAAGCCTGTTGTTGGGTTGGGGTCCAGAGATAGCTCTGATCCTTTCTTAACAAAAGAGTCAAGGGAGCAGTCAATGTGGAATAATGAGGAATAAACTTCCTATAATAATTTAGGAATCCCAAACATCTCTGAAGGGCTTTAACATCCCGGGGAACTGCCCAATCCTGGATGGCCTGCACCTTTTGGGGATCCATAGACAATCCTTGTGGCGAGATAATGTAACCTAAAAATGCAATTTGATTAGCATGAAATTGACATTTCTCAATTTTTGCATAAAGGAGGTTGTCTCTCAATCTAGTTAGAACAGAACGCACATGTTGGACATGTTCTTCAAAAGTATTAGAATAGACTAACAAATCGTCCAAGTAAACTAGTACGTATTTAAGAGTAATGTCGCTAAAGATAGAGGCCATGAAAGATTGGAAAAACGCTGGTGCGTTCGCTAACCCAAAGGGCATCACTGTATACTCAAAATGCCCCATTCTGCACATAAAAGCCGTCTTCCACTCATGGGACGGGGCAACTCGAAGTAAATTATATGCCCCACGCAGATCAAGTTTGGTAAACCACTTTGCAGTTCTGACACTGTCAAAAAGTACAGAGATCAGAGGTAAGGGATATGAAAAAGGAACTGTAATTTCATTTAATTTCCTGTAATCGATACAGGGGCGCAATTCGGTGGTATCCTTCTTCGGAATAAAGAAGATTGGGGCTCCTAAAGGAGAGTGGGAAGGCCTGATAAAACCCTTCTGAAGACTTTCTTGGATATATTGTTGAAGCACCAGATCTTCTTTTGGGGCTAACGCATAGACACAACCACGAGGTAAAACTACATCAGGTTTCAAGTCGATTCTACAATCAAACTCCCTATGGGGAGGAAGAGCTTGGGCTTCTGTTTTATCAAAGACAATTGACAAATCTGAATATTGTGCAGGGAGAACCGTAACTACAGGAGCCACTACATGGACCGGTGGGGACTGGAGAAAGATTGGAACAGAGACCCCGTTGAGCTGCAAAGTGCGTTGTTCCCAATCTATGTGAGGGCAAGTTTGAAGAAACCACTGAAGGCCCAAAATCAAAGGGAAAGAGGGGGAGGTGACCACCTTGAAGGCTTGAGGAGGTAAAGTGGTTTCCTGTAAAACCAACCCCAAAGGAACCGTTTGTGTCTTTATGACATTGTTCTGAAGGGGCGTCCCATCAATAGCAGCAATATGAACTGCTGAATTTAATGGGACTACTGGGATTCTCCACTGTTCTATGAAGGTCTGGTCTATATACACATCAGGAGCTCCAGTATCTAACATAGCGGAAACCTTAAGGGGTGTCGTTCTCTCTGGTAACCGTAAGCAGACTTCTATAAAAACATGCTGGTCTGAAATGGTAGATACTGGTCCGATAGTTTGGGAAGATAGAACCGGGGCCTCCCCTATTTCCCCTGAGGAGAGGCCCGGGCGTTTCCCGACGATGGTCTTATGGGACATTTACCAATGAAATGGGTATTTGCTCCACAATATAGACAGAGGTTTTGTTGTCTCCGGCGATTTCTCTCTTCAGTGGACAAGGGTCCCCGAACTGAACCCAAAACCATTGGTTCAGAGGAATCACTGGCCATAGTAGTGGATGTTGAAGAAGGCCCGGAACGGAGTTTGAAGGGAAAGGGAGTCTTTTTCCTGGCAGAACGTCTATGATCGATCCTGAGGACTAGGGCCATGAATTCAGAAAGGGACTGGGGCAAAGGGTGCACTTGAAGGAGAGCATCCTTGTACTCTTCTCTCAAGCCATCATGAAATATAGAGACCTGTGTCTCTTCTGCCCAACCCACATCCGCCGCCATTGCCTGGAATTTAGTAATATATGTAATAAGATCCATAGAAGACTGTTTGACCCTAAGAAATTCCAAGCATTTTGTGGCGGAGTGTTGCTTTTCTCTAAAAACTATTTCCATCTGTTCTTTAAAGGAGTTGTAGTCATTGAGAAGGGGACTCTCCTTTTCCACCAAGGGAACTGCCCACTTAAGGGCATTACCTTCTAATAGAAGAATGATTTGATTCATTTTTTGGCGATCTGTAAGGAAAAGATCTGGCCTTTGTGAAAACATAATGTTACATTGGACCAAAAACGATCGGAACATTTCTGGACTTCCAGAGTATTTTTTGGGCAGGGCCAACGGGATTGATGGGGAATGTGGATGTAGAGTAACAGGGACCGGCTTAGGACGAGCCGCCTCTACCAACTGGAGGTCATGAATAGCTGTTGCGCAAGAAGTAATTTGGAGCTGGAGAGATTGTAAGGCTAATTCTAAGTCAGTGGGTGCGGGAGCAGGATTTTGGGTCTGAGCATTTATGTTAGGATCTGTAAGGGGAGTATTAGAACTGGTGGGAACTGCGGTTTCGGGGATAAGTGGATTCATGGTCGCTGTAAGAGAGAGCACGTGGAGGGACCGTCCCCTCTTGCCTAGAGGGAAAAGTACCGACACGAACCTCCAAGACCCAGGGGCCACTGATTCAGCGAACCTAAAGGAAATGGGAGAGAAAAGAGAATTGGTTAGGGTACTGAGAATGATGGGATGGTTTAGAAAATATAGAGGGAGGCAATGATACCCACCAGAGGTTGACCCCAGGCACGTGATATACCGGGTTCGTGTCAGGAGGTCCTCTCACGAGGGCCCCCTAAATCCTGAAGGCAGATAGTATAAAATAGCCTGAGAACAGAAGCAAGCCAAACAGGAAAATCCAAAGCAAGTCAAGGAGAGCCAGGGTCAGATTACCAGGATATCAGAAACTAAGCCAAATCAGAGCCAAAGAATAGTCACAGGGATAGCCAGGGTCAGATTACCAGGATGTCAGAAACTAAGCCAAATCAAATCCAAAGAATAGTCACAAAGTTCAATGCCAAGTCCAAAAACCACTCAGGAAAGCCAACACCAAACGTACCAGAAGAAGTCCAAAAAACACAAGCCGAGTCCAAAATACCAAAGTCACCAAACAGGAATCAAGGAACGCCAGAGCTACTCAAAAAGAGGTCAATGCTCAGACACTGACTGAAGGGAAATGGGCAGTTTTATACTGCCTCCAATCAGATGGAATTGCCCAGTTTCCCTCCAGATTTTCTAAACCAATGAGGATTAACTATAGGTCGCCACCAACCAATCAGGTGGGGTCAGGGAGGCTGGCTACATAGATCATGTGATCACTCAAGGTCTCCACCAACCAATCATGCAGGGTCAGGAAGGCTGGCTATAAAGATCATGTGATCCCTGAGTTCTGGTTTGCCAAAATGGAGTTTGTGGAGATAAGAGTCTGTGAGGGAAAGAAGCGTTTGTTTAGAGGCCTATCCCTGAGCACAAATGGCGGCCCCAGAGACCCAGAGTGTGGAGGGCCGCAGCCGTGGGCCTTCCGCGAGGTGGGGAGTCCCAAGGTCCAGGTAAAGCTAACTAAAGAGATATAATTGTGCCTGTAAAAGAACTTACAGAAAGGGGGTGCCTTGAAGGGCTGGGGAAGACATGATACAAACATAGGCTGGGGGAGTTGGAAGTAATGTTGTGAACCTAATAAGGGGGTGGCAAGCAAGGAGAAGCAGGGGAAGCAGATTTGTGAGGGAAAAAAGGATGTCCATATGCCTGTTTACAGTAATTAGGGAAAGGTTTATGGAGTAACTTATAGGTTGTGCGTTTGTGTGAGGGGCCACAGGCTGGATGTCCTAACATTACCCCCCACCTAAGATGACGCCCACGAGGGGAAAGAAGGGTAGCCAGAGTACAAGTGCGGGAGGAACGAACGCGGGCAGGCTTAAGAAGGGAAACATGGAAAACCGGATGGATATGCAAAGAAGAGGGCAGGTCTAACTTATAGGCTGATGAGGATACCTGTTTCAGGATCGAAAAGGGACCAATAAAACGTGGCTTAAATTTCAAGGAGCCTGGCAATTTAATGTGCGTAGTAGAGAGCCAGACAAAATCCCCCTGTTTAAAATCAGGAGCCGGACGACGGGACCTGTCTGCCTGAATCTTCATATCCGACCTGTATTTCAGGAGCATCGCTTGTAGTGCAATGACACAAGCCTTATAAGATGTATACAAGGCCCTGGCAGGGGAGTCTGGAGGGCTCACAGACAAAATTGGAAGGGCGCGGGGGTGATAGCCCAAGAGAGCCCAAAAGGGACTAGACTTGATGGCCGCATGCCACTTATTATTTTGGGCGAATTCCACCAAGGGTAGATAGTCAGACCAGGATAACGGGGAAGATAAACAATAGATCCTCAAAAAGGTTTCCAGGTCTCGATTACAACGCTCGGTTGAGCCATCAGTTTGGGGGTGGTACGCTGTAGATAAACGCGGTTCCACCCCCAAGATTGAGAGCAGGCTGGTCCAGAGAGCCGCTGTAAATTGGGGGCCCCGATCAGTAATTATAACCTGTGGCAGGCCATGATGACGATAAACAGTGTGGATAAAAAGATCAGCTAAAGTCTGGGCCGTAGGAATAGTTCGTAAAGGGACAAAGTGAACCATCTTAGTCAGGACGTCTTTAATTACCCAGACATGCCTGTAACCTCTGGACTTCGGGAGATCTACAATAAAATCCATCGTAAGATGAGACCAAGGGGATTCCGGAATGGGTAGCGGGGAGAGGAGTCCCTGCGGTTTTCGTCTGGAGGGTTTGGAACGTATACAGACTGGACATGACTGAATGAAATCCTCGATGGTGAGTTTCATGCGAGGCCACCAAAAGGTCCTTTGCAAGAGCTCCAAAGTACGAAGAACCCCCGGATGTCCCAGAGACTTTGAAGCATGTACCATGGACAAGAGTTCCTCTTGCAAAGCGGGCGTTGGAATCCATAATCTTGAAAATCTATAGGCCAAACCGTCTAAGGTTACCAAAGAGGAGTCAGCAGGCAAGGGCGTCACTCTGGTGGCCTCCCTGACATCTTCCAAAAAGGAATGGACCGGGGTGTGGATAGAGGCGAGCACAGCAGCCTTTGGGAAGAAGGGCAGGAGTGTTTCCGCATCCTAGAAAGGGCATCCGCCCTATAGTTCTTGGCGGCTGGGTGATAAGTAATGATCAGGTTGAACCTGGAAAAGTGTAACGCCCAGCGAATCTGACGTGGGTTGGATGCCGTGGCGGATTTGAGAAATGTCAGATTACGGTGGTCCGTATAGACCGTCGTAGGAGCCGCCGCTCCTTCTAAGTAATGGCGCCATTCCTTAAGCGCATACTTGATAGCTAACAATTCCTTGTCAGCTATAGAATAATTCTTTTCTGTCTGCGAAAACAAATGAGATTGGAATGCTACAGGACGAAGGAAGCCATCAGGGTCTTTCTGGGACAAAATGGCTCCCATAGCAGCGTCCGAGGCATCGCATTCCACAAAAAAAGGACGGGCAGGGTCAGGGTGAGCAAGAGTCAAGTCCGCCAAAAAGGCAGCCTTAAGAGTAGCAAAGGCATGTTGTTGCAGAGTCTCCCAAGCAAAAGGTTGATCTTTCCTCAAAAGAAGCATCAAAGGGGCTATCAGAGAAGAGTATTGTGACACAAATTTACGATAATAATTAAAAAAGCCCAAACATCTTTGAAGAGCCTTGAAATTCGTAGGAGCCTCCCAATCCCGGATAGCCTGAACTTTTTTAGGATCCATAGAGAGACCCTGAGGGGATATCACATAGCCCAAAAAGGAAATTTCCTGGGCATGAAAAAGGCATTTTTCAAACTTGGCATATAAAGAATTGTCTTTCAATCGGGTAAGGACAGTTCTAACATGAAGGACATGATCCTCAAAGGTGTCCGAAAAAAATCAAGAGGTCGTCCAAGTATACAAGGACATATTGTAATGTGATGTCATTAAAAATGGAAGCCATAAAGGATTGAAAATAGGCAGGGGCATTAGCGAGGCCAAAGGGCATTACGGTATACTCAAAATGCCCTAATCTACACATGAAGGCAGTCTTCCATTCATGTGTAGGGGCCATACGTAACAAATTGTAGGCTCCCCGAAGATCCAACTTCGTGAACCATTTGGCGTTTTTAACTGCATCAAAAAGGACCGATATGAGAGGCAAGGGGTAGGAAAAAGGCACCGTAATTTCGTTCAACCTGCGATAATCTATACAGGGCCGGAGCTCCGTGGTGTCCTTCTTGGGGATGAAGAAAATGGGAGCCCCCAAAGGTGATCGGGAAGGCCTAATAAAGCCTTTTTGTAAACTATCCCTGATGTAGTCTTGCAAAACCAAATCCTCTTTAGGGGCGAGAGCATAGACACGGCCCCTGGGGAGCGCCACATCAGGCTTCAGATCAACGCGGCAGTCAAAGTCACGGTGGGGCGGCAAGGATTGAGCCTCCTTTTTATCGAAGACCATAGACAGATCCTGATAAACGTCTGGCAAGGTTGTCTGAATGGGAGCCAGTACATGTGCAGAAGGGGATTGAAAAAGGACAGGGATCTCAAAATCCCGCAGGGTCAGAACACGTTTCTGCCAGTTGATGCTTGGTGAAAATTCCCGAAACCAGTGTAGGCCCAAAATCAAAGGGAAGGAAGGAGAGTCCACGATATTGAAAGACAAAGCAGGAAATGTGGAACCCTGAACAACCCAGCGTAAAGGGCGAGTGCGTTGCGAAATGGTATTCTTCAAAAGAGGGGTACCATCAATAGCAGCAATGCGTAAAGGGGTGGGCAAGTGCTCAATAGGAACGTGCCAACGAGTGATTAAGGCCTGATCCATATAGACCCCCGGAGCGCCGGTATCTAGCATGGCAAGAACTGGGCCCAGAAAAACCCCAGAGGGCAAAACCAGAGAAATTTCTATGTAGGCGTGTTGGTCCTGTAGTGCTGATACCGGACCTAGGGTTTGGGAAAAAATTAGCCGGGCCTCTCCTATTTCCCCTGAGGAGGGGCCCGGGCATTTCCCGAAGAGGGACGAAGCGGGCACTTGGCAAGGAAATGTAAATCAGAACCACAATAGAGACACAGATTCTGCTGTCTCCTCCGGAGACATTCTTGTGGCGACAAAGGGCCCCTAATAGAACCCAGCACCATAGGTTCTACTTGATCAGCCGCCGAAGAGGCGGTAAGGGAGGGCTGGGCGGGTGAGTTAGTCTTCCAGTGGAAAGAAGCCTGTGAAGTCTTTTTCCTAGAAGCACGTCTATGTTCAATCCGAAGAACAAGGGCAATAAAGTCAGAAAGGGTATCGGGCAATGGGTGGACTTGGAGGAGGGCGTCTTTGTATTCCTCTCTTAGACCATCATGAAATATGGATACTTGTGTTTCCTCCGCCCAGCCGACTTCTGCAGCCATGGCTTGAAATTTGGTGACATAGGAAACCAAATCCATGTTTGCTTGTTTAAAGCGTAAAAATTCTAAACGTTTAGTAGGGGTGTGCTCCTTTTCACCAAAAATTAATTCTAAATGTTGTAAGAAGGCAGGATAATTATTTAGTAGTGGATTGTCATTTTCCACCAAAGGGACTACCCATTTAAGAGCATTACCCTCTAGTAAAAGTATTATCTGATTAGTTTTCTGACGGTCTGTCACAAATAAATCAGGTCTTTGTGAAAACATGATTTTACACTGGGTCAGAAAAGGTCTGAAATTCTCAGAGAGGCCTGAAAATTTCTTGGGGAGAGTTAAAGGGATATGGGAAGGGGACGGGTGTAAGGTAACCGGTACGGGTTTGGGTCTATTGGCTTCGGAAAGTTGTATATCATTAATTGCCGTAGCACAGGTGTTGATTTGTATTTGCAGAGACTGGAGAGCCAAATTAAGTTCTGTCGCTGGGTTAGGAATGGGGATGGGTATTGGGGTCTGAGCATTTATGTCAGATCCTGAAGGGATGACTGGGTTCTGGCCCTGAGCATCCATGTCTAGAGGAATACAGAGAACGTGTCAAAACCTAGTCAAGGATGAAAGTCACGACACGAACTCCAAGACCCAGGGGCCACTAGTTCGGAGAACCTATAAGAAAAAGGGAGACAAGAAAACAGATTAGTGTATGACCAAATAGTTTAGGAGGGAAAATAGTAGTTGGAGGGAAATCTGTTCACCAGAGGTTGACCCCGGCCACGTGATGTACCAAGCTCGTGTCAGGAGGCCCTCTCACGAGAACCCCCTTTCGGGGAACTGGAGAAGGAGGAGTAACCAGAAATCTAGAAAGGAGGCCAATCAGTAAGCAAAGGGAAAATCATGGTCAAAAGCCAGCCAGACAAGAACATGAACCAAATCCAGAGGCAGAGTCACAAACCAGTAGGCAAGCCCAGGTCAAAAACCGGGAGAGCGGATACCAGAACCAAATCAGAGCCAAGGGAAGTCCAGAAGAGAGAGCCAAGTCCAATTACCAAACCGGGTACGCCTAAGCCAAAACAGAGCCAATAAAATAATCAAGTCAGGAAGCAAGTAAACCACCAGGGTATCAAAACACAAAAGAACACCAGAGCTACTCAGAGAGGTCAATGCTCAGACAAATGCCTGGAGGAAATGAGCAGTATATATAGGGGAACCAATAGAAAGTAATTAGAGTTTCCCTCCAAGTGTTATCAACCAATGGGAAATCCTAAATTAGTAGCCCCTCCCCGAGTCAGGATGAGCCAGGCAAAAGCAGATTAAAAATGGAGACGGCCATTTTGAAAAATGTGTTTGTTTGTTCGTTGGTGAAATCATGGATGTATCAATGAATCAGAGTAATGGTGCAAGGGGAAGCTGTTCATGGAAAAGAGGACCTGGAAGGGCTGGGAAGAGGAAGCGCGCGTTAAAGAAACACTGCAATGCCGTCCAAGACGCTGAGCCTCACACACACACACGCCAAAGCTGTGTGAGCGTGTAACGCCCGTGGCTTTTGAGAGCCGCCGAGAAGGGGCGGAAAGAAAAAGGAACTGCTGGGAAACTTCGGTGAGACATCTCTTAAGCGCGGGTAAGAATGATAAATAGTTATGTACGCTGCTTAATGCTTCCGCAAGCGGGGGGAGGGGGCGCGGCTCTGTGAAGAAAAAATGGATTGTCCATATGCCTGCCTGCAATAATTTGGGAAAGGTTTATGGAGTCGTTTGTAAGCTGGGCGTTTGTGTGGTGAAAAGACTGGATGTCCTAACAGTACCCTTGATGTCACTTCTTTATACAGCATCATAGATCAGGACCAGGGTGTGAGGGCAGTGGATTTCTTTTTGTGTAATTTATCACTGAGCTACTTGTATTTCCGGGACATGATCAAGGAAATACTATTTGTTTTTGTATGCAATATAACATCTTTTTGTTTGATGTTCAACTCTACCACCAACGGTTTGGCACAGCAATGGGGGCAGCCATGGCATTCACATTCACCAACATCTTCATGGGGTGGTGGGAGGAGACAGTGTTGAGAGAGTTTTATCGAGCCCCACTATGTTGGAGCTTACGTCTCGTATCAAAATGTATGTACCGTATATAGA
>JAXCLM010199644.1:0-16389 GCA_035583075.1 Eurycea guttolineata | reverse complement strand
TTAAGGTTAGCCAACCTAAAGTCGGAATATTGGTTTTTACACCTTTATTCCTGTGAGATCATACTCTATCTCAGAGTATGACTCTCAACGTTGAGAACCCAGGTCTGTGGCTTCGTGTGTCTTCAGCATGCTTTCAAAGGTCTGGGACGGCGTGCGCATTCATCATGTCTCCAAAGGTCTGGGACGGCGTGCGTCTTCAGCGCACTCCTGGACTGTTCCTGGCTGAGGAGATCCTCAACCTTCCTGCTGTTAAGCTGGTTCTGCGTGTAGCTGCAGTATATTGTTGCTGAACTGGCTCCTTGGGTTGCTTGGCAACATAGCCCTCATAGCACTGAGAGGGAGTCTGTGTGGGTGGGCCCCTTTAAGGGGGACAATCCTGGACAATCCTGTGAACAATAACGTATGAGCAGCGAAATGGCATCCAGGGTATCACCTAAAAACCGAGAGAAAGAATGCACGCCTCCCCCGAGGTGACTCGACGGAGCCCCAGAGGATGGAAGGTCAGTTCCTGAGGTTTCAGGCTCTCTCACCTGTTACTTTGGCCAAGTCCATACACAGCGCTACCTTCCAGTAGTTAATTGATTCAGAGTTCGTGGTAGAATTCCGTGAGTAAGGCCCCAGAAGGGGAGCCTTCTGGAAACACCTCCTTGGTCCCTGAACGCAGTGAAGCAAGAGCAGGGTCTGTTAGTCACGCACTGCGATGGCAAGCCGTCCCCCCATCAGAGTCCATGGCTCGAGAGCCGCGTGCGGCTCAGCAGAGCGTGAGGCTGCCAGGGCTGTGTTGTGAGACCTATTCAGTGCGTGTTTCAGTTTGAGAAAGGATTGAACTTTACTTGCAAAAGAAGGAGTGGTTTGCTGTTGAGAGGTATAGGCTAAAATACAATATTTACATTTTACTGTTGAAAGGTCTAAGGCTAATATACACTATTTACATTATTTAAAAAGGCTACACTACCTGTTCTATAACACCTTAGGGTACACTGATGCCTGTTGCAGAATAGTGTAGGGTCAATCATAGGTTCAGGCTCCCATAGTTCAGTGGGTGATTGATCATAGGTTCAGGCTCCCATAGTTCAGTGTTTGATCGATCATAGGTTCAGGCTTCCGTAGTTCAGTGTAGGGTCGATCATAGGTTCTGGCTCCCATAGTTCAGTGTCTGATCGATCATAGGATCAGTCTCCCATAGTTCCGTGGGTGATCAATCATAGGATCAGGCTCCCATAGTTCAGTGTAGGGTCGATCATAGGTTCTGGCTCCCGTAGTTCAGTGTGTGATCGATCATGGGTTCCGGCTCCCATAGTGTATGATCATATCCCATACTGAAGGTTTCCCTTTCCTTGTAGTGAAGGGGTCCTATGATACCTTGGATAGCTATTACTTGAGACCTAATCCCTTCACCCACTGAGCACCCTACCTTGTAATTGTAAAGCTTTCCCATCTCCTTGGAAGCCTCCAGTCACTCTCTCCAGACCACTGAGTAACATAACGCTCTGCCTCGCGCCGCTGCTCACGCTCTTCACGGCGCAAGGGCACTCCACCAGCGGAGCATGCTCCTAACCAACGGCGCACTATCTTCATTGGAATTTATCCAGAAGAAGCACAGACCATGTGATCCCCCTGAACTCTCTCACAGCACAGCGAAATCCTGAACTGGAGCGAGTGATAGCTTGAAAACGAAAGAAGGTGAGAGCTGCTGTAACTTGACTCTTCCACTGGGGCTCTGACGAGTCACCCCAGTGTCAACAAATCTCAATCAGCTTTTGGCCTGTGCCCTGGACGCCGGCCCGTCGACATACAAACGACTATTTTTTTTAATTCTCTGTACTAGACTTGTGAAACTTCTATGGGGAGGATTCTTGCTACTGTCAATGCCCACAGGGAGGGTCCCTGTCTTCAGGCGCTGCAGAAGCAATAGATTCAACCTTGGATGAGTCAATTTCAACTTGATTTGGAGAGAGAATGTAACCCAGGTATTCAACCCATTTTGCGTGAAACTGACACTTAGAAAGTTTTGTGTACAAACAATGGGTAAGGATTTCAAAGTAATCTGCACATGTTTAACATGCTGCTCTAAAGTTGAGGAATAGATAAGGATGTCATCCAAGTACACTGCCAAGAAAACTCCAATCAAATCTTGGAAGATATCCATGACAAAGAATTGGAATGCAGCTGGAGCGATGCATAAACCGAAAGGCATCACCAAGTATTCGAAATGACCAAACTTGGTGTTGAAAGCAGTCTTCCACTCATCCCCCTCCCTTATTCGGACCAAGTTGTATGCACCCCGAAGGTCCAACTTGGAGAACCACTGAGCTCCACGAACCTGATCATTCAGGTCTGGAATGAGCGGAAGAGGGTAGCGATTCTTGATAGTAATGTTGTTCAAATGACAGTAGTCAATGCAAGGCCTCAGTTCACCAGACTTCTTTTCAATGAAGAAAATAGGAGCTCCAGCAGGTGACTTGGACGGACAGATGAAGCCGTTAGCAAGATTTTCTTCAATATATTGTTTAAGTACTAACTCCTCAGTGGGACTTAAAGAATAGATAGGACAATGTGGAACAGGACTACCTGGCAAAAGATCCACCACGCAGTCGTAGAGGTGGTGTGGTGGAAGCCTATAGGCCTCAACTGGACTAAAGACTTGAGACAGAGCATGATAACATTTAGGGATTGAGGCCAACTCTTCAGGGGTGATACTATTCAAAGAGGGAACAAAGTGCTAGAGACAAAAGTGACAAAATTCTGAACGGAAGGTTAAGGTTTTGGCTCTCCAATCAATGATTGGATGGTGTAACTCGAGCCACGCCATACTGACTATCAAGGGATGTCGAGGGGATTGGATTAAATTTAATTCAATCCACTCAGTATGCTGACCAAGTTTCATCAGAAGGGGCTGAGTGGAAGTGGTTAAGAGACCCAGAGAGAACTGGGGAACCGTCCACCAAACTGACTACTACGACACAGTCCCTAGGGTGAACTGGCAGGCCAAACTTGGACTGGAAGGTTCCAACCATGTAGCAGCCTTGTGCACCCGAGTCCACAAGGAGGTCTAAAATAATTAGAGAGACAATTCTGGGGAAGGTAGCCTACAAGATAATAAAGTGCCCTGTGACAGTTTGACAGAGCACTGCCCTTCACACGCATGACAGAGCACACATGCCCATCACACGCCACACGCATGACAGAGCACACATGCCCATCACATGCATTCACTACATTCTCAAATACACGCACGCTCACCTGCATTAGCCGCTCGCACTGACATTGAAGTGCTCTGCTCCTGAGCTCCTCTCCTCCCAGCCTTGCTCTCCAGCACCGGCGCGAGGCACAGCTCGCCGCGCGCTCACTCTGCCCTCGCGCGGACAACAGACCAGGTGAACCCGCGCACCTGTAACGGCGCACAATCTTTGTGAATCCACGGAGGCAACATGCACGCCGGTCGGGCTCCGGTCCTGTCCGGGCCTAAACAGCTGCTGCCTTCACTCTCCTGAACTGTGCGTCCCTCGCCCTTAGCGAGACGCAGCACCACCCGCTGGGGCTCCGTCGAGTCGCCCCAGCGGCTCCGAGCCCCGCACTCGGCCTCTAAGGAGGCACACCCTCACCAACTAGCCAGCCTCCTCCTGCAAGGAACGACTGCCCTGTTCAGGGCCAACCAGAAGGGCGCTCCCAGGACACTGTGTACGGAAAGGATCTGAGACTAAAGGCCGCCCTCTACAGGGCAAACGAAGGAAGCGCTCCAGGACTTGAATCTGAACTGAACTGAACCAAGCTGATAATACAGGAGAAGACTCTGAAACTCCACAAACCCACTGAACAGTCCGGCGTCGCCAAACCACAGGTGAGGCTGGGTCAGGGAAGCTCATTAAACACACACATATCCAAGCCTTGGGGGACTTTAGAGGGACTGACCTGGGTTCAAATCTCTCGTTACAGCACTTCAGATCCAGAGCACAGCTCCAGAGCTCAGCCCTGCAGCAGATCCCTTCAGACACTCGAAACACCCCCCAACAGAACACCCAAAGGCGACGCCGGCGCGATCCTTCTGTGTGAAGGGGGCGCGCCGTCGTCGTTCAAAGCATCCGAAGCCTTTCTGCAGTTCCAGCTTGACAAGCCCCGCAGGTAAGCAGTCTGAGGCAAACTTTACATAAAGCTTGTGCCACAGGACCTGCCTGACTTGTCAAGCGCTATGGAGGACACCTTGGAAAGAATCAGCAGAACTTTAGTGGAATTGAGGGACGGACTAGCCGAAGCAAGGAGGGAGAATGTAACTCTTCAGAAGAGTCTCTCAGACTTGACTCTGACAGTTCAACAATCCCTTTCTCCTCCACCTCTGGTCTCCCCTCCTCCTACGGAGGAAATCTTAATGCCACGACTGAATAGAGAGGGAACCTCTTCTACGTCTACTACCTACCCAGGCAACTTCTTACCTGAGACCGTCTTAAAAATTCCTCTGCCCGAGAAATTCTCAGGAAATCCACGGGCCTTTAAGACCTTCTTGACCCAATGCGAGCTTCACTACAAAGCCAAACCCAGTCAGTTTCGCTCAGACCAACCTAAAGTTTTATTTATGATAGCGAGCATGTCAGGAGACGCTCTGAACTGGGCCTCACCTCTTCTGGAAAAGAGCTCCCCGCTGCTTACAGACTACAAAGGGTTCCTAGACACCTTTAGGAATATTTTCGAACGACGACATCAAGACAATTTAACCAAACTAGACTTAATATCCCTTAAACAGGGAGCCTCAGACTTAACACACTACATAGCAAAATTCCAGCAGTTAGTGTATGAAACCTCTTGGCCTGAGGAGGCTCAATTCCCTATTTACTATGCCGGTTTAAAGGACGAGATCAAAGAAAGCCTACACTACATATACCCTCAGCCTTCTACTATACACGAGTTAATTGAGCTCTCCATTCAAATAGACCAAAGAAGGTCTGAAAGGGCCCGAAAAACTGAAGATAGGTTCAAAAGAAGCCTTCCCTCAATCACTTACATCCCTACCCCAGATCCCAGACCCAAAGAACCTCCTCGGAAAATAGAATCGAAACTTAGAGGACCCTTAACGCAGGAAGAGAGGGAAAGGAGACGAAAGCAAGGACTTTGTATGTACTGCGGGCAGTCGGGCCACCTCTTGAAAGATTGTCCACTTACCAAAAAACTCCCTCCTCCTGTCCCGGCCTCTATCAAGTTAGTTACCCAGGAAACTGCAGAGCACCATGAAACAACCCTAGATCCTGAAAAGATACCACAACAGGAAAACTTGGAGGCTCGCGAGTGAAACAGGGGACACTCGTGAGCATCCCACAAAAATTACTCCCCTTAAAGGACTTAATAACTCTCTCAGGGGAACACTTCGAGCTACCGGCTATGTTAACCCTACCTAAACCAATCGAGACTCTCGTCTTGATTGACTGTGGAGCTCCATATAACTATATGGACTCCACATTCGCTAAGAAACTTCATGTGGAAACTGTAAATAAAGATGAACCAACTTTAGTAAGAGGAGTCGATGGACTCGTGATTAAGTCCGGAATGATCTGGAAAAAGACTCGGGACCTAACCTTAACACTGGGCAAACATGTGGAGGAAATTTCCTTCGACATAATCCACTCACCCGAGTACAGTATAATTTTAGGAATGGATTGGCTACAAACACATTCGCCCAAAATAAATTGGCGAGAAATGACCTTAACCTTTGTTCCCGAGTACTGCGGAACCTGTCGCGTGAAAAAAACAGAACTCCTTAGAGCCAGAACTCCCACGTCTAAATCTCCCCTTCTTCTTCAAACCACCTCTGAAGCCCTGGAGGGATTACCCAGTTGCTACCAAAGATATCTCGATGTCTTTAGTGAGAAGGAAGCCGAAGAACTCCCTCCACATAGACCGTAAGACTGCGAGATCGATTTGTACACCGAGAAACCCATACCTCATGGGAAAATGTATCCACTGTCTACCCATGAGGAGTTGGTGTTGAAGGAGTACCTCGAAGACTTCCTAAAGAAGGGTTTTATCCGGCCATCTAAATCTCCAGCAGGCGCCCCCATATTTTTTGTCGAGAAGAAGGGGGGGGACCTGAGGCCTTGTATAGATTACAGTGACCTGAATGACATTACCATCAAGAATCGTTACCCTCTTCCACTCATCCCTGACCTAATCGACCACGTGAGAGACGCCAAGATCTTTACTAAGTTAGATCTCCGTGGCGCTTACAACCTGGTTCGAATTAGAGCTGGGGATGAGTGGAAGACGGCATTCAAGACCAAATTTGGTCATTATGAATATCTCGTCATGCCATTTGGTCTATGCAACGCCCCAGCCGCCTTCCAATTCTTCATCAACGACATATTCAAGGACCTGCTGGGGATTTATGTGGCCATATACTTAGATGACATCCTGATCTTTTCCCAGGACCTCCCTCAGCACCAACTCCATGTAGAAGAAGTACTCTCAAGATTAAGAACTCATAGACTTTTCGCGAAGATCTCCAAATGCCAGTTCCACACTACCCAAGTGGAGTACTTGGGACACATACTTCAGCCGGGAAATATACAAATGGATAGGGCCAAAATAACTTCTGTACTTCAGTGGCCTGTACCCACCTCCTCAAAGGAAATACAGAAATTTTTAGGCTTTTCAAACTTCTACAGGCGATTTATTCCCAATTTCTCTGCTATAGCTAAACCATTGACTTACCTTACCCAAAAGAATGTTAAATACCTCTGGACCCAGGAACAGGATTTGGCCTTTTCCAAATTAAAAGAACTCTTCTGTAGGGCCCCTATTCTTCAGCAACCTGACCCTTCAAAACCCTTCGTCTTAGAGACTGACGCTTCCAATTCAGCCGTAGAAGCCGTCCTTTCCCAAAAGGACTCCCTGGGAAGTCTTCACCCAATAGCCTACCACTCCAAAAAGATGTTGCCTGCAGAAATTAACTACTCCATCTTTGAAAAAGAACTTTTAGCCATAAAAGAAGCCTTACAGCATTGGCGACACTACCTGGAGGGGACCGAACACCCAATCGAAATAATCACTGACCATAAGAATCTAACATACCTTAAGAATGTCAAGTGTAAGTCAGCGCGACATGCTCGATGGAGTCTTTTTTTTGCTAGATTTAATTTTCATATATCCTTCCGCCCCGGTTCAGGAAACTCTAAAGCAGATGCCTTATCTAGATTAGGTTTCGAAGACCCAAGGGAGGAAGTCGAACCACAAAATATTTTGAATTCAAAGGTTTTTGTCTTAGACCCGATATTAAACCTCGAAGATCTATCCTTAGCCTTACCTCCACAGGAATTGACTCTCTTAAAAGAAAAGTACCCTGAAATCTTAATTTCCCCAAACTTGGTTACCTACCAGGATAAAATAATAGTACCCACAAATAAAAGGTTAATGGTCTTACAATGGTGTCATGATTCGGTAATCGCTGGTCACCCCGGAATAGAAAAGACCAAAGAACTTTTATCCAGAAAATTTTGGTGGGAAAATTGGGAGAAGGAAACTGAGGTCTACGTAAAGGATTGTGTCACCTGTGCCCAAGCCAAAACCTCCACCTCCAAAACCCCAGGCTTGTTAAAACCTATCTCGACTGAACTCAAGCCCTGGTCCACCATAGCCATGGATTTCCTCACTGACCTCCCCTCCAGTAGAGGGAAAACGGTGATATGGGTAACTGTCGATTTGTTCTCCAAAATGGTGCATTTTGTTGCTCTAAGAAAACTACCTACCGCCCCGGAATTAGTGGATTTGTTTCTTGCACATATTTATAAATTGCATGGTTTACCAAGTAAAATTATTTCGGATAGGGGTCCCCAATTTATAGCCAAATTCTATAGGAATCTCTTGAACTTTTGGGGGGTGGAGACCGCTTTATCAACAGCCTTCCACCCCCAAACCGATGGACAAAGTGAGCGTACCAACAGATCTCTCCTTCAGTATTTAAGAACTTACCTCCTCACAGCCAAAAGGGACTGGGTACCCATTCTTCCCTTAGCAGAATTTGCTTTTAATAATAACTGGCACTCAACCATTAAAATGGCCCCTTTTGAATGCGTTTATGGCTACCTACCTAAATCCATCCCTACTACTATTCTTACAGAGACCTCTATCCCTGAACTACCCCAAACATTGCAACGCTTCAACAGATTACAAGCCTTGTCCAAAATAGCTTCCAAAAACAGGGACTTAGCCCAACTCCAAATGTGTTCACAAGCAAACAAACATAGGAAGATACCTCCGATTTACCAACAGGGAGATTACGTCTGGTTGTCTTCAAAAAACCTAAAACTAAGAGGATTTTCCTCCAAATTCAAACCTAAATTTGTAGGTCCTTATCAAGTCAAAAGAGTGATTTCTGATTTGACAGTGGAGCTATCCCTACCCTCTTCCTGGAAAATACACCCAATATTTCACACTAGTCTGTTGAAACTCACCCCAGCGGCTCCAAGCCCCGCACTCGGCCTCTAAGGAGGCACACCCTCACCAACTAGCCAGCCTCCTCCTGCAAGGAACGACTGCCCTGTTCAGGGCCAACCAGAAGGGCGCTCCCAGGACACTGTGTACGGAAAGGATCTGAGACTAAAGGCCGCCCTCTACAGGGCAAACGAAGGAAGCGCTCCAGGACTTGAATCTGAACTGAACTGAACCAAGCTGATAATACAGGAGAAGACTCTGAAACTCCACAAACCCACTGAACAGTCCGGCGTCGCCAAACCACAGGTGAGGCTGGGTCAGGGAAGCTCATTAAACACACACATATCCAAGCCTTGGGGGACTTTAGAGGGACTGACCTGGGTTCAAATCTCTCGTTACAGCACTTCAGATCCAGAGCACAGCTCCAGAGCTCAGCCCTGCAGCAGATCCCTTCAGACACTCGAAACACCCCCCAACAGAACACCCAAAGGCGACGCCGGCGCGATCCTTCTGTGTGAAGGGGGCGCGCCGTCGTCGTTCAAAGCATCCGAAGCCTTTCTGCAGTTCCAGCTTGACAAGCCCCGCAGGTAAGCAGTCTGAGGCAAACTTTACATGCCCTAGAGGAATGTAAGGGGATGGAGAAGGCAATGGACCAGAAATGAGCTCCCCCTTCACTTCTGGTCCTGGGGTTTTTCTGATAGATCCTGAGTAGGGAGTTTGGAATCCTTAAATTCACCCACTGCCGGAAGCAGTTCTAGGGATTGGGTAACTGTTGAGATTGCCTTAGGACGCACTGAAGGTCAGTCTCATAGCAAATGTTCAGAACTGCCACAGTAAAGGCAAGGACCAAGTTTGCAGCATCTATCCTTTTCCTCTTGAGCAAGTGGAGCCCTTGGCCCTCCATTACAAGACAGGGACTTAGTTGGGAAGGTGGAGGACACCGAAGAAGGGGTTGAAGTGGCCCGTTTAGGCATTTCTTCTAGGACTTTAGGCGGTTCGGCTCTAGGGATGGGAGAAGTCAACCATTTATCGGGAACCTTAGAGTGAGACCAAATCCTTTTCTCCAAGAACCTCTGCTCCACATGAAGTGCCAGGTGTGATTGGGGTAGGGAAGACATTAAGCAAGGCGTTGCACATATCATCATGCAGACCATGTAAAAAGATGGTGTATTGAATGTTTTCAGGCCAGCTGATGTCACCAGCCAGTTGCTGAAGTTGGTTGTTGAAAGCTGCCACTGTCTTCTCACCCTGTTTTAGGGTGAGTAACTCGATGCTCTTAGTCTGAGGGCCAAACCTCCTTCCGAAGAGAATCTCAAACTCCTTCTCAAAAAAGACAAAATTATCCAGAAGGGGGCTGGAAGAATCAACAAAGGCAGCGGCTCAGTTTAAAGCTGGGCCAGCAAGATTAGAAATGATGTAGATCGATTTAGATCTGGAGCTGGCGAAAGCTTGAGGCTTAGCCAGGAAATGAAGAGAGCATCTGGTACGAAATTTCTTATAAAGCGTAGGATTGCCTGAAAACCTTTCAGGCAGTTCCATCTTAAAATCTGAGCCAGGGCGCTCAGTTCCCTCAAAGGGGGAAAGTGGGTCTGGGGGAGCAGGGGACAGTTTGGGCATCACAGGGTAAGTAGTGCCTGCCTCCTCACCAACTGCTCCCCAGGAGAGAGAACCAGACAGTGCTGGCTCCAGGGAGGAAAGGTGCTTTATAAGGTCAATATTTTGCTTCCTGACCTCCAATAACTCTTTCTGTAAATCTGCAAAAGAAGTGAGCAAGCTCTGAGCCTGGCCCTGATCCATGCCGGGCAACCGATGGGCTTTGGCAAACTGTAACTGTGAGCGATGTAAATACTTCACTGTGAACAGAGTGAGTGGACATGCCTGAAATCCAGTCAGCTGGTCGCAGGGCACAGAAAGCTGCATTGGCTTAGCTATTAGCAGAGACGGCCTCTCCAACCAATTTGTGAGAGAGACCAGCTCCACCAGTTGACAGGCTCCCCCTTGCGGGAAAATTTATTTCAAAGCGGGGGAGGCTCCTGAAAGATAGAGGACGAGAACTAAGGACTCACTTCCTAAACAATCCTGGAATTCTTAGCAAACGTCTGACAAAGATTAGGGCTCACCTTAAAGACTGGAAGGCCTGACATACCCAGGAGTAAGCAGCAGCACCGGGTTTGGAGCTGTCACTGGGTTAAGGTCTACAACAACTACTACCCAACAACTACCCAACAACTAGCCACAACTACCCACAGCTACTCACCCAGTTCCCCCACCCCCCCCCCCCAGACCCTGCCCTCTGTGAGGTCCCCTCCACCCACACTCCCCTTCAAAAGAGAAAGGATACTGGTGGTGGGGTATGCAGGTGCGGGCTTGACAGAGGACCTTGCGTATGAAGAGGCTGGCTTGAGAGGGCTTGAGTGCGGTGTTTGTGCGAAGCGAAAGTTTTGAGAGCACCCGGGGGGGCGTGATGGAAAGGCCTTGCACTGACATGGGGGCCCCGAGGGCATCGCGCACAGCGATTGGTCCCGAGCAAGTGGGGCGGTCCCTTGAGGAGGCGCCCAATGAGCACTCACTTGTTTCGTAGGAGGTCGCTGCCAGAAGGTGTGCAGCCAGAATCAATCTTGCGCCGTTGAGGCGGACTGATTAAAGGGAAGCCGCAAGCATTACCCTCAATGACGGTTTCAAGTTGCAGGAGCCAAGTCAGTGCGGTGGGGAAGCAGCGATGAGGTGGGCGACGTAACTCGAGTCTCGGGTCGGCAGCACTGACAGAGCAAGCAGGGGAGGAGACAATCATCGCCGGCAAGGAACAGTTTCAAAAACAACGTTCCAAGCCCGTGTCTCTCTTAACTGGTGACGTAGCGCAAACCTGATTGCACACTGCAGCACACGAGTGAAGGGGGCAGCGCCGCGGCAGGCAAAGGACATTCCAAAGGCAAGATGCAAGGTAAAAGGAGGCTTACAGAGAAACAGAACAAATATACAATCAGTGAAAATAGAAATGTACAAAGAACGTTCCGCATAATGTACAGTGAAATACAGAACGAGTGATGAATGAGTGACTGCATATATACAGTGGAATAAGGAATGAGGAATGAGTGAGTGAGTGTGTGTAACAGAACACCCTGCTTGGAGCCCAAAACATTTCAAAAACCTCTTCCTTCTTTCCCTCACAACCCCAGAATCCAAGTCCTCTTTCTATAATACTTCCTTCTTCTTTCCCTGAACTATTTGTATTAAAGACTTTCCCCTTACTTGTAGATTTTGGAGCCCCCAGTTTACATATTGATTCTGAATTCGCTTCTAGCAATGGATTTCCAGTTGTACCAAAGGAAAACCCAGAAACCTTGCGTTCCATTGATGGGTCCATTTTGTCTTGTGGTCCAATTGTTAAAAAGACCAGACCAATCAAAATGCAAAGTCACTCACATTGCGAAATTTTGGAATACGACTTAATCTTCTCCCCTCGCCACCCTCTGATAGTGGGTATGACTTGGTTGGAAACTCAGACCCCAGCATCAATTGGAGAGACAAAATTCTAAAATTTTCCACAGACCAGTGTCATAAATGTTCATACTTATTTTCCAGACAACCTGAGTCTCAACAAGTGAATTCCCTGATTGGTCTTCCAAGTCCCTACTCCAATTTTGTGGATGTTTTTTCCCCCAAGGAAGCTGAAAAGCTCCCTCCTCATAGACCTTATGTTTGTCCTATAGATCTAATCCCCACAGCAAGATGTATTCTTTGGCTCCCAAAGAGGAAGCGGAGTTAAGGGAGTATATTACCGAAAGTCTTGAAAAAGGTTTTATCCGACCTTCTAAGTCTTCTGCAGGAGCTCCCATATTCTTTGTAACTAAAAAGACTGGAGACCTTCGTCCCTGCATTGATTATTGGGAATTGAACAAAACCACGATTAAGAATAGGTACCCCCTTCCCCTCATACCCGATGTATTAGATTATGTTAAGAACGCACAATGGTTTACAAAACTAGATCTGAGAGGTGCTTACAACCTTATCAGGATCAGTTCAGGTGATGAATGGAAGACTGCATTTAAGTCCAAATTTGGACATTATGAATATTTAGTAATGCCCTTTGGTCTGACCAACGCGCCAGCAGCCTTCCAGTACTTCATCACTGACATTTTCAAGGAACTGATAAGTGTAAACCTTGCAATATACCTGGATGACATCCTAATTTTCTCGTTCACCTTGGAACAATATATATTAGATGTCAAGGAGGTTTTAACCCGCCTTAGAATGCATTCTTATATGCGAAAATGGAAAAGTGTGAGTTCAATTCTCAGATGGTGACCTACCTAGGTTACATAGAGTAGAAATGAATCTAGTCAAAGTACTGTATCGGCCATTTCAAAATGGCCTCCTCCCGAGAATGTTAAAGCGGTACAAAGTTTATGGGCTTTGCCAACTTCTACAGAAAGTTCAGTCCCAATTTTTTGCATCTGATAACCCCAATCTCCAAACTGACTAGAAAGAACAAACCTTATGTCTGGGGGTGAACTAAGCAAGAAGCCTTTGAGTGTTTAAAGAATAAATTCTGTTCTGCCGCAGTCTTGGCACAACCTGATTTAGAGAAAAAGTGTATTGTTGAAGCTGACGCCTCAAATGAGGCCCTAGGCTGCGTTCTTTCCCAAAGAGACATGGAGGGGGTGCTTACACCCATGGCGTTTCTGTTACACTACACAGCACAGCTCACACATATTTCACACGGCACAGCTCACACATGGTTTGACACGTTATCACATTATTCCCCTATCATGTTCTTTTGCAGCTTCAGCTGCTGTCTACATTTCACTTCCACTCTCACTCACCTTGCCTTTGCCTTCTGCGGCGCGCGCTCGGTCTCTGGCGCGTGTGGCGTTGGAGCTCATGGGCTGCTCACGTGACCATGATGCAGCCACGGCGTTGACGGTTTGCTTTGGCAACCGTTTTTCAACCTGAGCAGACGTCCAGTCTCTCGCTCCCGTCACCACACTGTTGCTGCCCCACCGAAGTACTCTACCGCCGATCTACTGCCCACCAGCCCGACTCCGTATCTCCTGCCCCTAACAACGGGAAGCCTCCAGTCAAGTCAGGCAAGTGCACTCCCGCTGCGTGACTTCCCCCTCGCGGAAGCGCCAGTTCTCACCGAGCACCGCCCCCTCCCAGGCGCTGCTCCTCTCTATTACACGCATGACGCCCTCAGAGCACCCGTGCAACATGTGTAGAAGGCAAATTCGCTACACAATGCTTTGGCCTGCATTCACCACACCAGTTGCACGGGACAGTTCAGTGCTCATCCACTGGACGGAGGTATCCTTTTCAGTTGTGCCATTCATTTCAAATCTTGGCCTGAAGTGTTAAATTGTGTTAGGTTGTAAATTGATGTTTCTTGAAAGCTATCAACCCATTATCCTTGACTACTTCTACAGCTACTCTCCATCAGTGCTGACTCACCGCATTGTCTCCAAGGTATGCCCGGCCTGCCAGTAGCGCAGGTACATATCTTACACTTCTCTCTGGGGTAGCTTGGGAATTGGTAGCGGGAGGGGTATGTGTTCAGGGTTTTAGTTTCCCTTTCATGTTTTGCAGGGGTGAACCTCTCTCCCGATAGATGCCTGATCCCGCTGTCTTCTGCGCGCCTGAACCCCTTCTCAGCAATTGTGCCTAGCAGACCAGCCAAACAGCATCCTCACCCCACTGGCAGAGCCGGCCTCTCATATTCCTGATGCGAGAGGCTGTCTTTGTTCTAGTCTTCTCTTTCACGTCCATACTCCACGGCACAGCAGGTACCAAGTGTATTCAAAACTTGTGAACTGTAGTGTTAGGACAGTTTCCCTTTTTACAAAGCCTAACAGTTTCATTCTAGAAGACTTTCTCTTGCTGAGAAAAACTACACTATCTTGGAGAAAGATTTATTGGCCATCAGAGAAGACTTTTCCCACTGGCGTCACTATTTAGAGGGTTGCCCTAACAAAATTGAAGTGTGGACTGATCACAAAAACCTAATATATTTGAAAGAGCCAGATGTCAGGGTCCACGACATGCCAGATGGGCACTTCTCTTCTCTCAGTTTGATTTTGAGATATCATATCGTCTAGGCTCTACCAACAGTAAAGCTGACTCTCTCTCTCATTTAGGATATTGTGAGCAACCCGTTGAATACACTTAGGCCCTCATTACAACTGGGTCGGTATTACCAACCAGGTGGTAAAACACTCGGTAACCATAGTTACCGAGTGTTTTATCTAGTAATGGTATTACGAGTTGTAAAACTCGGTAATACCATGTGTATTTTGGCCGAGTGTTTTCACTCGGTATGACTGAGTGAAAACACTCTGTAAGTTGCCAAAATCGTTAAATCAATCGGTAATACCTATTGATTTAACTGTTGGTACTTACCAAACGATATGTATCAAAATCATGAAAAAGAAATCCATAACCCATTTGGATTTCTTTTTCATGTTAAAATATGACATGCTGTCCATTGCAATATTTTCATTACTTTTACATCTTTAAACCTTTTTGGTCTGTAAGCCAAACATTACTGAGTCAGTAACGTTTGCCTTACAGACTATATTACCGAGTGCTAGCACTCGGTAATATACTAGGCATTACCGAGCAAACTGATAATCAGTTTGCTCTGTAATTACCTACTTACTAGGTAATTCAATCGGAATTACCTAGTAAGTCATAAAGAGGGCCAAATATCCCAATCCTTCGTTCAAGTTCACTTGTAGCTCTAGTAGAAGAAAATAACGAAGGTCTTATCTCAAAACTCTCTGAATATTCGTCCACTAACAAAGCCATTCAAAAAGTTAACTCCAACCCACTTCTTCATATTGGAGAAGATGGGATCCTACGAAAGGGCTCTAAAATGTTCGTTCCCTCTCATCTCATCCAAGAAGTCCTAATTCTAAATGATGACTCTAGGTTCGCAGGACACCCTGGACTCAAAGGGACTTGGGATAAGATTGAACGTCTCTTTTGGTGGCCCAAGATGACCTCTATGATCAAAGAACAGATTTCTCGATGTTTCGTTTGTGCACAAGCTAAGTCCTCTCACGGGAAACCTTATGGTTTCCTGAATCCGATCAAGATACCAGCTAACCATGGGATAAGATTAGTATGGATTTTATCACGGACCTCCGTCCCAGTTTTGGTCATACTATCCTTTGGGTTGTAGTGGACTATTTCTCTAAGGTTGCACATTTAGTTCCACTTTGGAAACTGCCATCTGCTGAAAAATTGATAGACCTATTTCTGGAACATATTGTTAGGCTTCTCAGGCTCCCTTTGGAAATAGTTTCTGATAGAGGAAGTCTGTTTGTTGCTAAGTTCTGGCATGAGGTTTTAAGCTCTTGGGGAGCAAAATTAAAACTTTCCTCCTCACTTCACCCTCAAACTGATGTTAAGACATAACGCCTCAACCAGAGTTTAGAACAATATCTCAGATGTTATGTGGATAATTCAGGGAAGAATTGGAGTAAGCTACTCCCCATGGCTGAGATTGCTTATAATAATAACTACCATCACTGTTGGCAACCAAGCTCACACCCAAGCTCACAGTTACCTCTCTTCCCAGTCTAAAGGCCGCTCACCCTCATGCACTCACAAGACACGTTCACTGCCTCACTCTGTAGGCTCTCTCCTGAGAGCCTGCACACAGCTGCCACGCGCGTCAGCGGCTCTGTCCGGGCTCCCTCCTGAGAGCCTGCGCACAGCTGCCACGCACGACAGCGGCTCAATTCAGCCGGCTGAGTCGCGCGACCCCAGCCAGCCAATCCGCTGGGGGCTCGCGCGACTCGGGCCACCTACCCGGGCGCGAGTCCTCTCAACGGCGCTTGAGCTTCGCCGTTGATGAGGACGGTCGCGGGGTACCAGGCTCCCCAGAAACCCAGGCCCTGAGGCCTGAGCACCTACCTCCCAGGAGTCAGACATGCCGAGGGACAGAGGTGAGGACATCGTTACCGGCGGGCTCCG
>JAXCLM010188558.1:0-16425 GCA_035583075.1 Eurycea guttolineata | reverse complement strand
TCGGGAGCTCCAGGGCTCTTTGCAGACTCCCGCAGGGAGTCTGCAAAGAGCCCTGGGGTGCATGACGAGACTGTCTCATCACCTGCACCACGCAGGGGTAGCGGGTGACGAGACAGTCTCGTCACCTGCACTTAAGGGGTTAAACTGCCGGAGCCTGCATGATAATAATATGGCCAGCGGCCGTTTTACATGCGGGCTCCGGCAGATTAATCTGCCGGAGTCCGCCAGTTAAGGCGGGCTCCGGCATATTAACATTTTTAATGGAGTAGCCGTTAAAAAAGATAATCTGGCGGTTTATGCTGTTTTGACGGAGTCCGCCCCTTTGTGGCGGACTCCAGCAAAACGGCATAATGATAATCGGGCCCATTGTTTGCAGAGTGCTGGCTATGATTCTTACATCAGCTCTTCTTGGTAGTGGCATTACTTTACACACATTGTTTGCCAAGTGCTGGCTATGGCTCATATATTTAACCTCTTTGGGGTTCTCTGCTGACTTGCACGCACTGGGCAGGCTGCTCCTCGTACGCTGCACGACAGGCGTGCATGTCCTGCCGCTGGTGACAGGCGTTCGCGACGTTGGATGCTCTGACCGTCGTGGAGTGTGGAACGTTGCTTTTGCAACCGTTTCCGACCCACGACGGTCGCCTCCCACAGCGCTCCTCACCGCCAAGGATCACTACTTACCCTCGCGACAAGGTTCAGCTGCTCGCAGCTTCATCGCTGCCGCTTTGCTCACGAAGGCTATTAGCCTTACGGCTTCCCAGCCGTCTTCCCCATTGGTGGTCACCGCCCACTCCAGGCGGGGCCAGCCGGTTCCACCCCCCAAGTAAGTGCACACTTGGGAGGTCCTCTGCTGAGGCACCTCCCGCTCAAGCTATTCCTCGTGCGAGCGTCTGCGTTGGGGCAGCGCGCAGGGGAAGCTGCCTCTCTCGCCTACTCTCCACCACAACAAAAGTCTGTCTGCTGACACCTGAATACAGTGCGCTGCTCTGACTGCACGTTTCTTTACTCATTGCCCACTGTATCCTTCTGACCAGCTTCCTCAGGGGAGCGGGGAGGGAGAGCGGGAAGAACGAGGGGGAGGGGGCGGTCTTGCTTTGAGGAAGGCGTGAGGTTGTGAGGTTGTGTTGGGCCCCAGCTTAAGTCTGTTTCTTTCTCCTTGACCACACCCCCCCAGTTGGGTGACAGTTAATTGACTGCTCTCCTGCCTGAGGTATGCCCAGTCTGCCAATCTAAAGGTAGGGGTTGTTCAGTTGCTCAGTCATATTGTTTACCATTGCCGTCAGGGGTGTTACAGTCAGATAGCTAGTGTCCTTTACTGTCTTTCAGGGCTTCCCCGTCTGTTTCGAGGAACTAGAAGAATCCCTGATTGGTGGTGCCAGCCTTTCTCACCTAGGGTTGGGGAGGCCATCGCCACCACCTTCTGCTGGGTATTCTCTGCTCTTCCAGTCCATGTCCTGTGTTCGGCTTCTAGGTTTTACAGGCAAGTGCTCATTTAATCTCTAATTGCAGTCTGTTTCTTCATTGTAGTGAATCTTGAGTTAGAATGAGGTTTTACCCTTTCTTTGGTAACAGTTTGCGAAAGCCCCATAGACATTTGGCATGGACCAAGAGCAAGCACAAATCCTGCTGGCCTCTTTGGCAGAGTTGCAAACGGAGCTTTCGGAGGTCAAAAAACAAAACATAGACCTTCTTAAGCATCTTTCCAGTTTGGAGTCTCCTGCCACTCCCAAACGTCGAGGTTCTGGGGAGGAGCTTCCGCTCCTGGGCCCCTCTGAGCCCTCTATGCCCAATTTGTCCCCGGCTCCTGAGGGCCCTCTGCCTGTTGAAGATCTGCCTCACCCGGCACCTGATTTCAAGATGGCTTTGCCCGAAAGGTTCTCTGGTAATCCTCTTTTGTTCAAGATGTTTTCTACCCAGTGCTCCTTACATTTCTTAGCCAAACCCCAAGCGTTTGCCACTTCCAGGTCAATATTTATTTTTCTTGTTTCCAATCTAGCCAGTCCACCGTTTGACTGGGCTACGACCTTGATTGACTCTAAGAGTCCTCTTTTGGATGATTTCCCCTCCTTTGAGAAGGAGTTTCAAATACTTTTTGGAAGAAGGTTCGCTGCACAGACTAAGAGCGTAGAGTTGCTTACTCTGAAACAGGGGGATAAGTCTGTGGCGGCCTTCATCAATCAGCTCCAGCAGTTAGCTGGGGAAGTTGGTTGGCCTGAAAACACACAGTATACTATCTTTCTTCATGGTTTACGCGACAAATTGCGTGATGCTCTACTTAACATTTTCCCTACTCCGATTTCTGTCCATGACTTAATGGACTTAGCACTCCAGGTGGAACATAGATTCTTGAAAAAAAGAATTTGGGCCCGTTCAAGAGCTCTGGAAAAATGTAATATTCCTCCTCTAAGACCTGAGGTATTTAAGCCGGAGGAGCCTCCCAAGGGTTCGACTGCCGCTCCTGCTCCCTTTCCCAAGTCTCCTGCCCGTAAGGGTTTTCCCTGGCCACCTCTTACCCAAGAGGAGAAAGATAGGTGCCACAAACTTGGCCTCTGCCTTTACTGTGAAAGTTCTGACCACTTCCTGCAAGACTGCCCTTTGGTACGTCCCAAAGCAGTCACTACTCTCGCTCAGCTTGCGTCCCCCTCTCCAGCTGAGGTTGTTAAAGACGAAGTTCCCGTTCCCATTCAAGAACTTTCAGAAAACCCTGTGGACCGGAAGTGAAGGGGGAGCTCACTGTTCCGCCTACACCCCTGTACACCTACATGCCCCTGGGGCATTTCATTATCCTTCAGGCCATTTTTCCCTGTATTGACCCCTCTTTAGTGTTTGATCTTCTTGTTGACTCTGGTGCTCAAGTTTGATACATGGATGGACATTTCCAGTCCAAGTACTCCCTTCCTGTTTGTCCCAGAGATTCGATTGAAATTGTCCGCTCTGTTGATGGCTCTCCTCTCCTCTCTGGCCCCCTTACCACTTCTACTCAGCCGTTGCTGATGAAACTTGATCAATACGCTGAGTGGATTCATTTCAACCTTATTCAATCCCTTCGACACCCATTAATTGTGGGAATGGTCTGGCTCGAGTTACATAACCCAATCATAGATTGGAGAGCCAAGACCTTAACTTTCCGATCAGAATTTTGCCATTCTTGCCTTCTCCTCGTTGTTCCGTCCTTAAACCATATTACCCCCGAAGAATTGGCCTCTGTTCCTAAATGTTATTATGCTCTGTCCTGTGTGTTCAGTCCCATTGAAGATGACCGACTTACGCCTCACCGTCCTTACGACTGTATGGTAGATATCTTTCCTGATTGTGCCGTTCCCCATGGCACGATTTACTCCCTCAGTCCAATTGAGGAACTAGTATTAAAGAAATACATTGAGGAAAATCTGGCCAAGGGTTTCATTCGTCCATCTAAGTCACCGGCTGGTGCCCCCATCTTTTTTGTTGTGAAAATGTCTGGGGAGCTGAGGCCTTGCATCGACTATCACCATTTAAACAACATTAGCATTAAAAACCGCTACCCTCTTCCACTTATCCCAGACCTGATCAACCAGGTTCATGGAGCCCAGTGGTTCTCCAAGTTGGATCTACGGGGTGCCTGTAACTTGGTTTGAATCAGAGAGGGGGATGAGTGGAAGACTGCTTTCAATAACAAATTTGGTCATTTCGAGTATTTCGTAAGGCTGTTCGGTTTATGCAACACCCCGGCTGCTTTTCAATTTTTTGTTATGGACATTTTTCGAGACTTAATTGGAGTGTTCTTGGCTGTGTACTTAGATGACATCCTCATCTATTCTTCCACTCTCAAGGAACATGTTAAGCATGTACAAATTACCTTAAGGCGCCTGTTAACCCACCGTCTATATGCCAAACTTGCCAAGTACCAGCTTCACACTAAAAAAGTGGAATATCTTGGCTATGTCCTTTCCCCTGACCGTGTGGAAATGGATTTGTCCAAAGTTGAGTCAATCACTGCCTGGCCTGTGCCAACTTGCGTCAAGGACATTCAGAAGTTTGTTGGATTTACCAACTTCTATCGTCGGTTTATTCCCAATTTTTCTGCCATCGTTTCCTCCCTTACTAAATTAACTCGTAAGGACAAACCGTTCATTTGGGGTGTTGCTCAAGAGTCCACTTTTGCTGCTCTCAATGAGGTCTTCACCTCAGCCTCTTTCCTTGCCCAACCTTCCTCTAACAAACAGTTTGTCCTTGAAACCGACGCCTCTGATACAGCCTTAGGAGCCATCCTCTCCCAGCGTGACTCTTTTGGTATCCTTCATCCCATTACCTTCCACTCTAAAAAAAATTCTGCTGTTGAGTTAAATTATTCCATCTTCGACAAAGAACTCCTGGCCATCCGTGAAGCTCTCCTCCATTGGAGGCATTACTTGGAAGGTTCTAAGGAAGTCATTGACATCAAGACTGATCACAATAACCTCACCTACCTCAAAACTGATAAATGTTTAACCCCCAGACATGCTAGATGGATGCTCTTCTTTTCGTGCTTTAACTTTTTGATTTCTTTCCGTTCCGGAAAGTCCAATGGAAAGGCTGATGCCCTTTCTCATATTTTTGACAACCCTAAACCTGTTATTACTCCTGAGCTGATTTTCCGCCCTGAGAATTTTGTTAATTCTGCTGCTCTGGGCACTTTGGAGCTTGCTTTAAGAACTGTTCCACCTTTAGAACTGGCTAAGATTTTAACTATACCCCAGTCCAGGGTTGATTCTTCTGGCTATGTCTACATTGGGGATCGCTTGTATGTACCTTCTGCGGCTAGGGATCTGCTCCTCAAGAGATGTCATGATCGTTTAACTGCAGGTCATCCTGGTATTGAAAACACTAAGGAGCTGGTTAGTCGCTGGTTTTCTTGGCCTTCATTATCTGACAATGCCACTGAGTATGTTAAAACTTGTAGTGTTTGTGCCTGGTCTAAGCCCTCCACGAGTAAACCGTCTGGCCTGTTAGTTCCTCTACTGGTTCCCTCTTGTCCCTGGACTGATCTTACTATGGATTTTCTTGGTGAGCTTCCTGTCAGTTCAGGAAAGAAATTTATTTGGGTCATCGTTGATTCCTTTACCAAGATGTGTCACCTGGTGGCTTTACCCAAATTACCCTCTGCTTCTGAATTAGCCAATTTATTTGTTTCCCATGTTTTTCGTCTTCACGGTTTGCCTCTCAAAATCGTTACTGACCGTGGAGTTCAATTTACCAGTAAATTCTGGTCTGCTTTAATGAATTTGTGGGGAGTTGACCTAAAGTACTCGTCTGCTTTTCACCCACAAACTGATGGCCAGATGGAGAGAGTCAACAGGACCCTTTTGACTTATCTGTGAGCGTACACTCTTGACAATAAAACTGAGTGCGCAGTCCATCTACCCCTTGCTGAGTTTGCCTAAAATAATAATTTACACTCCGCCACCTCCTTGTCCCCTTTTTTTGCCCTTTACAGTTTTCATCCAAGAATGCTTCCTCTATCCACTACCCTTGTGCTTTCAACTACTCCCAGCGCTTCTAGGTTGGCCTCCTCAGTTTCTGATCATTTTCTTGATATCAAGAAGAGTCTTATCCTCAGTAAGGAAAACATGAAATTTAAGGTCGACAAGAACAGATGCCTTCCTCCCAATTTTGCCGTCGGCCAATTGGTTTGGCTTTCTACTAGAAACCTCACCCTCAAAGGGGTTTCCCAAAAATGTAAACCTAAATTCATTGGCCCTCCGGTGAATGTTAAACTTTGTTTACCGAAAAAATGGAAAATACACCCTGTGTTCCACGTCTCACTTATTAAAGAAATTAATAAGGGCACATGGTTCACTTCCGTTCCCAAACCCGTTTTGCATGAAGGAGATTTGGAATTTGAAGTGAGCAAGATTTTAGATTCCCGCTTTCTTAATAACAATTTGCAGTTTTTGATTGCCTAGAAAGGTTTGGGTCCTGAAGAACACTCATGGGAAGATGCTTCTGATGTCCACGCTCCCCATTTAATTAGAACTTTTTATAAGAAATATCAGGGTAAACCTGGCTATTAAGGGGGGGTGGTGTTATGGTGCTCTCTGTGCTCACTGTGCTCGTTTTCACTCTTTGCCCGTTTACACACTTGGCTATGGTTGCTGTTACTGTTTTATTTGATATTGTGTGTGCACTCTCGCTGCTGTTGCCTGTTTGCCTGCAAGCTTGGCCAGCTCTTCTTGGTAGTGGCATTACATTACACACATTGTTTGCCGAGTGCTGGCTGTGGCTCATATATTTAACCTCTTTGGGGTTCTCTGCTGTCTTGCACACCCTGGGCAGGCTGCGCCTCGTGTGCTGCACGACGCACGCGCATGTCCTGCAGCTCGCGACTGGCATTCGAGACGTCGCTTGCTCTGACCGTCACGGGGTGTGGAACGTTGATTTTGCAACCGTTTCCCACCCACGACGGTCGCCTCTCACAGCGCTCCTCACCGCCAAGGATCACTACATACCCACACGACAAGGTTCCGCTGCTTGCAGCTTCGTCGCTGCCACTTTCCTCACAAAGGCTTCTAGCCTTACGGCTTTCCAGCCGTCTTCCCTATTGGTGGTCGCCGCCCACTCTAGGCAGGGTCAGCCGGTCACACCTCGCAAGTAAGTGCGCACTTGGTAGGGCCTCTGTCGAGGTGCATCCCGCTCAAGCTACTCCTCACGCGTGCGTCTGCGTTGGGGCGGTGTGCAGGAGAAGCTACCTCTCTCGCCTACTCCCCATCTCATCCACCACAACAAATGTCTGTCTGCTATCACCTGAATACAGAGCGCTGCTCTGACTGCACGTTTCTTTACTGATTGCCCACTGTATCCTTCTGACCAGCTTTCTCAGAGGAGCGGGGAGAGGGAGCGGGGAGGCGGAGGGGGAGGGGGCAGTGTTGCTTTGGGGACGGTGTGAGGTTGTGAGGTTGGGTTGGGCCCCAGCTTAAGTCTGTTTCTTTCTCCTTGACCACACACCCCCAGTTGGGTGTCAGTTAATTGACTGCTCTCCTGCTTGAGGTATGCCCGGTCTGCCAATCTAAAGGTAGGGGTTGTTCAGTTGCTCAGTCATATTGTTTACCATTCTCCTCAGGGGTGTTACAGTCAGATAGTTAGCGTCTGTTACTGTCTTTCAGGGCTTCCCCGTCAGTGTCAAGGAACTAGGGGAATCCCTGATTGGTTGTGCCGGCCTTGCTCACCTAGGGTTGGCGAGGCTGTCGCCACCACCTTTTGCGGGGCATTCTCTGCTCTTCCAGTCTATGTCCTGTGTTCGGCCTCTAGGTTTTACAGGCAAGTGCTCATTTAATCTCTAATTGCAGTCTGTTTCTTCATTGTAGTAAATCCTGACCTAGAACGAGGTTTTAGCCTTGTTTTGGTAACACCCTCACGCTCCAGATTGGAAAGGATGAATGTGGTTGTATGGATGTGCTGTGGTGTGGTTGTGTGTCTGCATAACTTGGGTTTACTACTAGTTAGTTGGGGGTTACTAGTGTGGGTGGGGGACCAAATATGGAGTTTACTTTTTAAATGTGCTTTCAGGTATCATGAATTGTAAAATGCAGAAATTCGTGATCTCTCCCTTGTTGATGACATTCTGTTGCCTAATAATGTTTGAGAATGGTTGAAGCACGTGAAATTGCATGTATATCCTGGAATGTGCGTGGTCTGAATTGCCCCACAAAAACTAGAAAGATCATGCAATATGCTGATCTGCAAGGGGCTTCTTTACTGCTACTACAGGAGACACATCTGCCCTCCATAGAAAAGATTAAGTTGCCCAAACATTGGAAAAATGTTGCACTCCATTCCAGCTTTTCTACGCACGCCCGAGGTACGCTTTTATTAATCAAGGCTGGAGTGCCCTTCTCATATCACAACTGCGTACCTGACAAACAGGGTAGATTTGTATTATGCGTGGGGGAGTTATATGGAGAGAAACTATTGATATTGTCAATTTATGGCCCCAATTTAGACAAACCTGATTTTCTCCGCAAACTGTTATCACTGTGCACCAAATATGTAGACTACAAGACCGCATTGTCTTTAGGATTCGGGTGATCACGCATAAATGCCTCTATGGTAAAGCTCCTGACTACCTTAAACAGCGCATCTCTTTCGCAGCTCATGCTCGCAATTTGCGCTCGAGCAACTCGGGCCTGTTGGCCACCCCCCGGTTTAGGACAGAGGGTTTTGGCAGGAACTCCTTCTCCGTCTCCGCTCCAGCTCATTAGAACTCCCTTCCGGCTGCCTTGAGACTTGACTCTTCTCTTGTCTCTTTCAAGCGCAATCTTAAAACCCTTATGTTCAACTCAACGCCAGGCCTGCTCGCTGGCTGGTCTTCTCTTGCTGCCTGTCTTGCAATGTGCTCTTGCTTCTGTTTTGTTTTGTGTGACGCACCTTGACGCCTGAGGGCTTTGTGCGCTATAGAAATTAATAAATAAATAAATAAAAATAAATACAAATGGCTCTAGCTGGTGATCTGAATGTAATTCTTGATCCAGAACTAGACAGATCAACTCTCACTACCAGAGGCATCTCTGCTGCAGCTAAAGCTTGTAATTAAATCATGTCCACATACAACCTAGTAGACGCCTGAAAATATTTACATGGGGTGTTGCCTGGATTTACACACTTCTCAGCCCCATATAAACTGCACACTGCCATCGACAAAGTCCTTATATCTGAAGTCTTACTGCCCCTCCTCACTAAAATGGAATTGCTCCCAAAAACCTGGTCAGATCACTCCCCATTGAAATGGTCACTCCAATTCCCATTACAATATTCACCACTACAGATGTGCCGGTTTAAACCAGACTCTGTGCGTGATATTGTGTTCAGGGGAGCAATAATTGATGCTATTAAGGAGTATGTCACGCACAATACAGGCACGGTTGAACTAATGTCCACCTTCTGGGAGGCAATGAAATGCTTCTTGAGAGGTATCTGCTTTGCGAAAGAGGGTCAAGTCATTAAGACTCTGAGAGCTGAAGCTAAGAAAGCTGACATAAAATTGGCATCATTGAATAACGAATGCACAACAGGACACTCACCAGAAAAAGAAGCAGAGATACGCACAATCATGCAGAATCTCAAAGACTGCCTATCCAAATTACACATACGAATATAAAGATTACACAACTCGATTGATTGGTGAAGGAGGTAGATCGGGCAAAAGGCTCAAATGGGCTGTCAAACAAACATCAGACCAATCGCACATAAAGGCTGTGTATAATGCGGAAGGGGTGCTAGTTCAGGATAGCGTAGGTGTCAACAGAGTTTTTCATGATTATTACTCCCAATTATATACATCCCAATCCACAATATCTGAAGATGAAATAGATGAATATATGGAAGACATAAGGTTAGCATGGATGTCAAAAGATGAGCGATCTATGCTCGAAAGCCCAAATACTTTAGCTGAAGGGCATGAGGCCATCAACAGCCTCAATAAAGGGAAGTCTCCTGGGCCGGACGGCTTTTCTGTGGAATTCTACTGTGAATTTGCCCCACAGTTAGCTCCCATACTGACTGACGTATTTAATGAGGCGTTTGATAGCAATATTTTACCTAAAACTTTGTCAGAGGCTATGATAATCCTCCTCCTAAAGCCAGGGCGTGATCCCACTGACAAGGGATCTTACAGACCCTTGTCTATGGTGAACGTAGATTATAACATTTTGGCCAAGATTCTAGCTACAAGATTACGGTGTCATGTCCCTTTTCTGGTAGAACTAGAACAAGCTGGTTTTGTCCCTGAACGCACTATGTCCCAAAATCTCAGACTGCTGTTCAACGTCTTACATTCGGTCTCCCCAAGCATCCCAGCTGCAATAGTATTGATAGACATTGAAAAGGCCTTTCATTCTCTAGAGTGGATGTTTTTCATGACAACAATGCAACAGATGGGGTTTGGCCCTATATTCCTAAAATGGGTGGGGTTATTATACACAAGTCCAACCGCGACAGTAATCACTAACAAGGTTGTATCACCTAAGTTTAATATTAGCCGTGGAACAAGGCAGGGATGCCCTCTCTCCCCACTACTATTCACTCTAGCGATGGAAATAATTGCATGCAAGGTACGTCAAAAACACACTGCGGGGGCGCTAGGTATGTGGGGTGAGAGGGTAATTATATCACTGTTTGCAGATGATATTCTGCTATACATTCAAAAAACAGCTGAAAATATACCACCTCTAGTCAATGAATTCGAATTGTTTGGATTGTTGTCAGGTTTGCGAATAAATAAAACTAAATTATTAATATACCCTATAACCGAACCAGCCATCCCGGCTGTCAGACTCTAGGACTGACTGTCACATTCTATGGATTCAAGTATTTAGGCATATGGATTTCTACCAATGCTACAGAGGCTTATGAAAGGAATTATGACCGACTAATATATGAAGTGGAGCTGCTAGTGGATAAATGGAAGACACTCCCTCTGACTTTTATTGCTAGGTTGTCATTGATAAAAAATTATTATACTACCCAAGGTCCTATATTATTTTACCAATGCCCCCCTCTTTGTTCTTAAACAATTCTTTACACAGTTAAATTTGCTACTAAACACACTCATCTGGAAGGGGAAAAAGAGCTTGCATAAAGTTCACAACACTACAATTACCATTTGAGGAAGGAGGACTAGGAATACCTGATTTGTTTGTCTACTATATGGCATCCCAATTGCAATTTACAAGGTACGTGACTCACTGTCACAGCATCAGAGGTGTGTTAAGCAAATGCCAGACAATGGTAGCATAGAATCACAACTAGTTAATGGACATAGGTACCGCCCTCCTATACAGTCAGCATTTAACGCCACGTATATGGCTATATCTCGGGCAAGAGACTTCATAAACAATCCCTTATTATTGTGCAGTTCTTTACCTTTGCCCACAATTAACCCCTTCAGTGCGGGTGACGAGTGTGTGTCATCATAAAACAGCTAAAGCTAACACCACTTAACATTGCATTTGCCATTGGGATAATGTATCCCAATGGCCGCAGTTAAGGGGTTAAAGACATCCCCTTAACGTGGGAAGGAGCATTTCTACGCACCGTAAGGGAGGCTGGATTCCTGGTTCTGGGACACTTGTTCCCAGAAAGAACATTTCTGACACTGCAACAATTCATATGTGAGACTCAGCATCCCACTTTAAATACCTTAATATATTACAGGTTGAGAGAGGAACTACACAAATGGATTCCCTCATTCCCCGAATTACCTTTGACCCTACCCATTGTGCAATACTTAACTTCCCCTACACTGGATAATCACTGGGTATCTAACATAGTGAGGCATCTGATGAAGTATAAACGCATTGAGATGACTAACGTCCGAGAATCATGGCAGCATTATATTGGTATCACTTTTACGGATGAGGAATGGGGAGCTTGTAAATGGGCGGTTAACTCCAAAGGAGTGACACATAGATATAAAACCATTCAATGTAAAGTACTCCATCGAATGCATTACTCACCACAATTTTTAACTAAATTATACCCTGACAGACCATCAAACTGCCCCCAATGTAATTTAGAGCAAGCTACATGGCTTCATATGTGGTGGGAATGTCCCGGGATATATTCATTGTGGCAAAATGTGTGTACTAAAGTAAACACTATCTTGGGTACTGCTATTCCACTCCAAATCCCTCAATGACTCCTTCTGATTAATCTGGAGTTGGATGGCCTAAAATGTAGATTTCTATGTGCCGCGAATGTAATCGCCAAATGTATAATTCTGCGAAACTGGATGTCCAAACAAACCTCTGATGTCTCCCAATAGTGGAGAATGCTATTGAAACAGGCCGCTGAAGAGCAGAGCTATGCTGAACTTCTACCTAACACTGCTAGGCCAAAAAAGCACTGGACTTATTTGACCAGACATCTAGAGTGTACTGAAACAGGGAGTACTGATGATGAAGACTAATTTTGTTTATCCGAGTATAATGCACTGATTGAGAATCTGATGAGCACATTATTGTTTTAATATATGTTATTGTTGTTGTTGATCAATATGTTTTGTTTTAGCCCAACTTAGTATGATTAGCAATCTTTGGACATCCACTACAACAGTATGTTGGAATGACATGTGAAACACGATTATAGATAATTGTTTAATTTCTTTATATTAAGTTATAATATTAGCCTCAATGCCTATGTTGTTTTGCTTATTGAAAGTTGATGCAAATATACTTGTTGATTATTGTCCTTCAAGAAGAGAAAAAGTTCAATAAAAAACATATTACATAAGTATTGCATTTCTACTTGAATTTCTGGCTATCCTACAAATGCAATTTTAACATGAAATGTTCTAAATCTGGCTTTATCATCATTTTTTATTTGTGCCATATGTTCAATGAATGTTTGTCTGACATGAATACCATGTAAAATGCCAGAGATACGGTTTTATGTAATTTTCTACATAAAGGTGTATTTTGGTGATGTCTGTGTTTGATCTCTTTTTAAAACTTTGTCCAAGGAATAGCATTCAATCACTTAAAACATGTAAAATGATAGTTTTCTCATGTTATAGGCTCTTGAATGAATAACTCGGTCTGTGATTGTACGATTGGCTAGCCCTTTAATTCTAAGGTTGCTGAGCACTAGACAGACACTCGCTGTAATTGTCATTTTGTTACATTGCTCTCAATTCAAATTATGATTTTATAGATTTCTGTACTGTGTATACTGTAAAGCAGGCTTTTTGGCAGTTAGAATTTGATCTCTTCCCCCTTCATTCGTCGTGCACCCTCTCCCTTAATTATTGGGGGCAATAAATTACATTGTCCCTCTGGCTGGTAGTTTTTTTTCTTTATCGCTTCCTTGGTGATCTACTGAATCTCAGTGTCCAAAATTGACTTGAAGGATCGAGCCTGGGAGACTTGACATCTTCTTCTTACCAAATAATTTTTATACACCAAATAAGTAATAGCACACATCCAGGCAATCTGGATGAAAATAACCATCATTAATAAGTATAACTTAACCTGTATCCAGTCCTTATCACCAAGGATGACAAGATCTTTATGATTATACATTCTCTTCTCAATCTTGACATCATTCTTATGTATGGATATGTGTACAGTATGATTGGGTTTATTCATCAGCAAATATTCAAGATCCTCATCTGGAGGAATCTCCATCTTTTGTAGCAAATGAATAAGCTCAATTTCTGACTCTAATGCTTCTGAGGAGACATAGAACCGAATCTGATCTCCTATGGTGATAATAACGTCTTTTGGGACAGTTATTAGTGAAACATTATACTTTAAAGGAACTACCTGATAATGTACCATGTAGTGCATAACTGTCATGTTTTTGCTTTTAGTGCTAACCAACCACTTTTGGTTCACTAATATGGCAATGGTTTGAGGAATTACTTCATCTGGTTTACTAATAACTATTTCACAAGAAGCCCTTTTTTCATATTCATTGTGTAACCCATATAACTGGTTATCAGTAATGGGGACGAAAGGTTTTCCTGAACATAGATAATGTACATCTTTAAAGAGGACATAGGTGTCTAAATTAGGGATTAAATACATATTCTCATCCCAAGGTTGAAATGCAATAATTTCGGGTGTCTTAATTTTCAAATATTTTTCATTATCCCAAATACCAGCATTAATAACTTTCTTTGATAAATCTTTTCAGGGATAACCAATGGCACATTTAATAAAAATGATAATTGCAACTTATCTGGATCTATCAACATAGGAATGGCACTCCCCATGTCAAGGGCATCATTCACTTGTAATGTGTCCACTTTCAAGTTGTACATTTTCTCCAATATCCCTTGAATCATTTTTGTGTTTATAAAGTTCAGGGGAACATTTCCTTTAACTAAACTCCCAATATCAAATTGTAATTCATGTAAATAATCGTGTGTTATATATAGAATAGGGTCTATATACTGGTAAAACAACCATGCAGTATAAGTCCTTTTCTCATGCAACTTAATAGATTTGGCTTGATGACTTGCATGTTGATTCTGTACAACCACAGTATTATTAATTATGGTAATAATATCGTTGTCTACTTGGGTTTGTTGATCTAGGTAAGATCTGATCTGTTTCAAATCACTCTGAAGCTTTGCAGTCTTCTGAGTCATTGTATCCACACTGACAGCATTGGCTATAGACATGGTAGTTCCTACAATAGCAGCTATCACAGTAAGAACAACAAAACCAATCAATACTCCCACAAATCTCTTTGTTCTATGATTAGCACTTAATTGGCTTTTATCAATAATAGTGTTTTGCAAATGGACAAGCAGTTCTTTTATACTCTGTCTAGTTCTTTGAACATGGGAAGTATACCACTGGGTATATTCAGGATCTTCATTCGTAGGCCTAGGCACATCCCTCATCATAACCTTTTCAGGATCCAAATTTAACATTATTGTCTGAGAAATCAGGGGTCTTTCTGTCATCCATAACCCGGGACTATCTTGTATTATGATACCTGAGGATGGACCTCGTTCTTCTATTACTTGACTTTGTGCAATAATAGGATGAAACAACTGAGAGGAAAGCAATATTATAAACAATACAGCATTCATTTTGACGAAGTCTCTGTTCCTATAACTATGTGCTGATATACCTCTTTTGCACACTTGTGATAAGTAAATCTCGTCCTCTTCTTCAGAGCTGCTCCCATCGAAATCCTGATAAAATCGTTGAGGTTGTCCTTGAATTTCCACATGAAGAGATTTCACTTTATCCCAGTAAGCTCGCTGTTCCTTATCAACCTCATTTCTAAAAGAGTGGTCTTTATTATAATCTTCACCACTTTGTTGAGATAAAGAATATGTTGGTTTCTTCTAAAAAAGAACAATAGGTTCACCCCTCAAAAGGTGATCTTTTTGTGATGAGAAATAACATGGTTTCACTCCCCAATGGGAATGATGGATTTCTTCATGCAATCTGGGTACAACAGAAACTTCAGTTTTCTGTTTCCCTGCACCAGTAGATCTCCTTGACTGATACATCAGGCAAAACTGGAAACAACAGATAGAACAGCAATCTGCTCTCAGGAACTGCTACAAATGCTCAGGATTTGGCAATCCCTCCAATGTGTCCGACACAGAGCACAAGATCTCGGTCACCTCTCCAGGATCTTGCCCACAACGTTTTGCTCCTGCTCCTGGGATCCGGATCTGGGTCCCTCCAGGGTTCTTCCAGCAACGAGGAATATGGAGCTGGAATAGCATCATTATTTACTAAAATGAAAAGGATACCATAAATACCAGGTAAGCAGAACAGATTTATTTTTAGAACACAAGCTCCTTTGTCCTTACAGTATGTACCTTAGTTTCTTGTTTCTAATCTTTTAATGTTTGAGCTGAGAGAAACAACATAATGCCTATACATGTCATGGGTTAGTACAAACATCCATCTCATATTAAACTTGACAATGCATGATTTACAATTTCTTTTCCAAACTTTAAATTTCCATTTCCATTTCTCTTTCATGAACTTTGATTTTCAATCCCTCTTGCTTTTGACATGAATTATTTTCCATCTTCTCTTAAATACAAACAATTTCTCATCTTATAATTTCTTCATAAAAATACTTAATTTTATTTTTTTACAAAGAACTATTACTTTACCTGCAGTAATAATCCAGCCAGATCCTGACTCCAACTTATACAACAACTTCATTCATTCTGAAATGCATCAGCCCTCCATTCTTCCACTACTACTCTATCCTCAATAGGGAGTAACTTAGATTGGGGATGACATATCTTTATTGGATTAAAATGAACCCACTTATAAATTTCAGCATCTAACTTCCTAATCACAATCTTGTAAACAACTGGAGAAATCTTATCTACAATATGGTAAGGTCCTTTCAACTTGGTAAAAACTTTCTCTCTTTAGCTCTATTCTTTTGCAAAATTAGACAAATAGACTTTTTCACCAACCTCATATTTTTTCTTAGAGGTTTTGAGGTCATAGTAAATCTTATTAACAACTGCAGATCTCTCCATGTTTTTCTGGGCAAAGGCAAAAGCATACTGTAAATGCTTCCTTAAATCTTTCACATAATCATTCACAGTCACTGCAGTGATTAAAGTGGGTTCATAGGTTTTATATAATAAATGAATAGGTACCACCATTTTTCTATCTGTCCTTACTTCAAATGGTGATAAACCTGTAGCATTAAAAGGTGCAGATCTGACTGCCATTAATATTAATGGGAGCTTTACATCCCAATCAGAACCTGACTCACTCACAAACCTTTTGAGGATGTTAACAAAAGTTTTATTATACCTCTCTACACTACCACTACTGGCTGGTCTATAGGCAGGGGTTGAAATTGGGGAAATTTTCCTGGTCGCCACCGGACCACCAGGTCCTGAAATCTGGGAGTCGGGCCGATTTCCAGGAGTCTGGATCAATTTAAAAAAAAAAAAACACAACCACT
>JAXCLM010177477.1:0-16527 GCA_035583075.1 Eurycea guttolineata | reverse complement strand
AACCTTAAACTGATACAATCACTTTAAAATTATTTTTAGCATGTTCCCTACTGTGCAATCTATAGTTAGACTACAAATATTACATATGGAAACACTGGTCTGGCAAGATAACACAATACCCTGGGTACCTACCTGTACACCATACTTACCATGGTAACAGGGGACTCCTATGCTACACTACATAGCATACCAGACCTCCTAAAAATACCTGACACAGCGTGTGTAATTTTTTAAACATTGGTATGAACCTTTAGTATTTACAGTATAACAAGCCAACCAACTATTGTATCGTTAAATCGGCCTTTTATCGAGTGACTTATCGAGTCACTCGGCCCAGCTGAGCGTCACCCCTTGGCTGGGCCAAGTGACTCGATATGTCACTCGATACGAACGAGTGACTCGATAAGTCACTTGATATGGGCTTTTTTCTTACTGATTACCGCCTTTGCTAGTCGTAATCGCTCGTTATGCTGGACTCGCTGTCACTCGCACTCTAGTACGCCATTATCGAGGCAAATATCGAGTGACTCGTAATGATGGCCTAAGTATTTACAAAATAACAAGTCATCTCCTAAATCATGGCTTAAATACATAACCGATGTGGGCCACACAGTAATTGTCATTTACGCTCTATAAACTTATAGTCGTGGTCTTAAGAGTGTGCAGTTACAAGGGCATCCATATGCAGTTACAAGGGCATCCAGACCTGTATTGAGGAAATCTGCACGTAATTGATTTTTTGTGCAGTGTCATCCCCTGGCATTACATGACATTATTTTGATTTGATTTGCATTAGACTTATTCATTAGACAACAATACAATTATTGTATACCTTAATAGAGCTCTTTATTTTGCATATGCCTTAGTCTCAACACATGCACAAACATTTCTTAATGTCTATTGTCACACAGCAGATTAGTTTTTGACACATTAATCCCCATTGGTACAATTCCATCCACATCCAATTTGCGCGCATCCCAGAACACTTCCTAAACCAACTAATTCCCATACAAAGCCCTGTGCGTTGTGTACTTTTAGAGTGGCTTTAACATCTCCTATCTGTGGTGTCTTCGCCCCCTCCTCCTCTCACCCCCTCACCCCAGGCACACCCATCTGCATTGCCTAAGAAGCATACCCAATCACGAAGGAGAAAATAGATCCACACCTCTATACTGGCTCGCCAACACACCCACACAGCACACAAAAGAACTAGGAACCAACGTTCTACGTTCATCGCGGATTCATATTTATCTAAGTTTAAACAGTTTCACATTTTGTTACAACATCCGAACAGTAAATCATTGTCTGTCTTTAAGTTCAAAGTGGTTTGTTACCTGTTGGCCAGAAAATGTTATTGAGTGGTCTTTTCATGGCTAAGTATGTGTGGTCCCTCTCCATGCCTGATTTTAACTCCCTTGCTCTAGCCAGGCACATGGCTTGGGGCATGCTTTTTGGCTCTATGTCCTATTCTAACTGAGCGGTAAAAGCTGCAGGGCGAGGGGCGAGCACAGACCTACCTGTGAGCCCCTTCGCTCCCCGACTCCGGTAGTCCCTCTGTATTCCTTTATTTTTCTGTCTATAGCACACCTCAGGCCCCTTATGGGTTGGCTTAAGGCAAGCTTTAGAAAGAATATGCGCCTTGCAGAATGAGTCGCACAGCGCCGTTAACCATGTGTCACCATGGTTAATAGCCTTGCGAGGCAAAAGGTATTTACATACCTTTCTGCTGTAGACTAATTAATTTGTCAATTAAAACAGCATTGTATTTATATATCTATATGCTAATGCCATTTTCATTGGACAAAAGAATTACTGTACCATAGAAAAGCAAGTAGAATATACCTTTCACTGTGCTGTGAAAGATATTTTTTACTTTCCATTCTATTGAAAAGTAATTATTTTGATGGATGAAAACAACGGCATTAGCATGCATATGCCAATGCTGTTTTTAGCCGATAAATTAATTAGTCTACAGCAGAAAGGTACCGGTGAATGGGCATGTTGAACCTGTCCTGTAGGGGTTAGGAGAGCCCTGGCAGTGCACCATGTGCCTCTCAGGCTGCACTGTGAGGGCTCTCCAAAGCCCTGTACCCCAAACCTCCCACCACCTGTCTTGCTCCTGAGCCATCATAGGACACTGGGGTGCGCTTGCAAATTTAGAATTGGGCATGAGATGCAGGGGCACGGGCCATCTCCATGGCTCACGCCCTGCACCTCATGCTTAAAAAAGAATCAGGCCCTCCAAGTGTGAGGATTCAGCTTTGCCATGCTGTTTTGATCATTTGTTGCATCTGAGACTATCCTTGCCAGGAACTTTCAGCGTTCTTTAGCCTTTTTGGATCTGTTTCCACACCTTCTGCGCCGGTCATTTTCTGGCCATCTGCGAGTCTTCACCTGTACCTATGGGATGGGTGTGATATTGTTAGTGATCAGATCATCTGCCTTTTCCGGGTCAACAAAAAATCTTATCTCACTTTTCCAAAAGGCGCAGCTGCATCACAAACTGCCTGCTCGAGTTTACCTTCTCCCTCAGCCCGCTGTTGCCTTCCCCCCCAGCTCCAGTCAACCAATCAACAGCATTCTTCTGGATTTAAACCCTACTTCACTCCAACCCCTTCCCAAACCCCTCATGACACTACATGTAATCCTGAACACGCGCTAGGCTAAGATCACATTTCACTGGTGAAACAAAGGCCCACTTACATCGAGCGCCAATGCCTTCTGCTAAAACAGAATCAATCAATCAATCAATCAATCAAAAAGTATTTATTAGGCGCAAAACAGAAGGTCAACTGCCAAATGGCTTCGCGGCGCAACCAAAACATGCAGTAAGAGACAATAAAAGAAAACAGACCCAAAGGCATAGGACATAAAAATACCAAAAGCAGAGTCTAAAACATATAAATAAGCACGGGGTCCCAGAGCCCTGGGACCCTGCGGTAGAATACAATCCCAAAGGGGGAGGTAGGAGCTAACACACCCAGTCCAGCAGCGTCCCTGGGCCCAGCCCAGCTCCTCCACCTCCTCCCTTAGTAGGAGCAGCCGCACCTTCCTCTTGAAGAGAGGAAAGGACCCCTCCGCTCGCAGAGCGGGGGGAAGGGCGTTCCACCATCCCGGTCCCAGCCGTGAGAGGGCCGAACCAAGGGCCCAAACCCGGTTGGCCTTCGGCACCACCACCCTGCACCGCCCGCCCTCCCGGGGAGAATGGAGGGATGTTCTCGAGCGGAACCGCCGCCACAAGTACCTGGGCCCCTGTAGGTGCAGGGCTTTCCACATGATGCAGAGCCCTCTTAGGCGAGCCATGTTCTGCCAAGTGAGCCACCTCAACGCCATCCTGGCCTTGAACACATGATCGAACTTGCGGAGACCTGCCACCATCCTAACTGCATGATTGATGGTCTTGCGTAGGGGTTCGCCCTCACACTTGGGGAGGCCGGTGAAGACTGCCACACAGTACTGGATCTTAGACAGCACCAGCGCCTGAAATACCTTGGCGCGGTGTGTCTGGTCCAGGAGGGGCATCAGGGGTGCAAGTTTGTTCATCGCGAGGTTGGCCGATGACGCCGCCTTCCTCGCCTGCACCCCTGCACTGCCAGAGGAGCCGAACCACACCCCCAGGCTTTTTGCCTGGGCCACCGGAACTGGTGGGGCACCCAGGGAGGGGGGCCAGGGGAAAGCCGGGCCGCGCCCCGGGGAGATCCTCCCCTGAATGAGGACCTCCGTCTTGTCCTGGTTCACACGGAGCCAGTTGGCCCCCATCCAGGATTGGACGGCCCCCAGGCCCGCGAGCAGGCGGTCCCTGTCCTTCCCACAACCCAGGTCCACCACCAGTTGGGTGTCGTCCGCATACATGTGGAAGCATGAGAGGAGACACACAGGACTTACACCCTATGAGATCTCTGAATGTCAGAAATGCTTTAGTCTGAATTCAGTTCTGATTACACATGCGAGAATACACACAAGACAAAAACCATATAACTGCTCTGAATGTAATAAACGTTTTAGTCAGAAATAAGTTCTATGTAAACATGAGAGAAAACACACTGGAGAAAAACCTTATCAGTGCTCTGAATGTCAGAAATGCTTTAGTAAGAAATCGCATCTGGGTTCACAGGGGAGAACACACACAAAATAAAAACCCTACCAGTGCTCTGAATGTCAGAAATGCTTTACTCAGAAAACAAATTTGGCTTTACATGAGAGAACACACACAGGACAAAAACCCTATCAATGCTCTGAATGTAACAAATGCTTTACTCCGAAAACAAATTTGGTTTTACATGAGAGAACACACACAGGACAAAAACCCTATCAATTCTCTGATTGTTAGAAATGCTTTAGTGTGAAATCAGTACTGACTATAACATGCAAGAAAACAGACTGGAAAAAAACTACCAATGCTCTGAATGTCAGAAATGCTTTAGTCATAAGTCAATATTGACTACACATAAGTCAAGACACACAGGACAAAAACCCTATCTTTGCGCTGAATGTCAAATGCTTTTATCAGAAAAGTTATCTTACAATGCATGATAGAACATACACACGACAAAGACCCTATCAAAGCTCTGAATGTCAGAAATGCTTCAGAGTTCAGTCCAATCTGATTAACCAGGAGAAAACACACAACAATAAAAACATTATCATTACTCTCAGGGCCTGATTACAACCTGTATGGTAACCCCAAAAAGTCAGTTAAAAAGGTGGAAACCCCCGTTACTGACTTTGCAATATACTTTATATACTGATATAGGAATGTTGGTTTATACCCCAGCAATACAGATAAAATTACCACCACCTGTAAAAGTGGTGGTAATTTTATTAAAATACCCCTGTTGCCCCCAAACCTGTGGAGCAACACTGGGGTGTGTAAATACTGTACAACTAAAAGTGCCTTTTTGGCAGTTTTGTGTGCAATATGCAAAAAGTTGGTAACTGCAAAATAGCAAATAGAATTTTCCATTCTCCAATTACTGACATTACAGACTGCAATTTGTCGGAAACATTATAAAAATCTGTGTTACTCTTTTTATTATGTTTCTGACATTTTGCAAACTGTAATTGGGTGGAAACATTGACTTTAAAATTGTCTGTGTCGGTAACACAGATCATCTGTGTTACCGACAGTGTTTCCACACAAACTCTAATCAGGCCCTTAAAGTCCTAAATGGTTGAATTTGAATGACAATTTTATTGAGGTTGTGAAAACTCACAAAAGATGAACTTAATCAGTGATAAGGTCACCCCCGACTTGTATGCAGTAGGACATCAAAGTGTAGTTTGAAATAAATGTCGTGAAGTGTGGGGGAGACATACAAAACCTGTGTGACACCACAATTCACAGATCTATTCTTAGAGAATTGTGTGCCTGAGAAGACTGGCAGCTTGATTGGAGAGGAAGTAGGCTACTCAGCAGATGGCTTGATCAGAGAAATTTACAATGAAGTCAAGGTTGGCAGAGAGTATAGTGATCAACCAGATCAAATGCAGCAAAGAGATCAAGGAGCAAGAGGGCTATTATTTTCTGAAATCTCTGACGGAGTCTAGCTGGAATTTTAGGTCCAGGAAGGCCGTTTCGGTACTGTGACCGGGTTGGAAACCAGACTGACTGGAGCCATGGATTTGATAGGTGTCTGGGTATTGCTGGATTTGCAGGTAGACTGCTCTATCCAGAATCTTAAGGAGAAATGGAATGTTAGTTATTGGTCTAATTTGTGGAAATTGATGGACTTTTTGTACCTCCAGAGATGTTTTCCTTTTCTGACAGATTTTTGGGATGTGAACAGCATCGTTCTGCAGGACTTGCTGCCTTCTGATGGCTGTTTCTAATGCTCACCATACAGAAAGGGTGGCTGGGAGAGGGATAGATTCACAATTTATAAAGAATGCAGTGAGGCTATTCAACTACTCACACACACTCATACATCAGAGAAGACCTGGATTGATTAGGAACAGGATGTAAAAAATAGAAATGTATTAAAATATAGTGACCATCTTAACATTCAAACATAAATTCAACGTAAATATAACAAACCAGATCAAACAGTTCTCTCACATAATCTAGGCAGTGAAAGTCCAGACCTAGCTGGAATGGTCTGAAAATACCTGACCTAGACAGTTTGCAACAGAGATATAACAATATTTTTCTGAAGAGTCAATGATTCAACAAGTACGCAAAATTCTGCAAACATAAAACACAAACGCCAACAGACTGTTTCGGTTCATCCGTGTTGATTCTCTGCTGAACCTTCCTCAGGGCACATAAAACAATAATCACAGGGTCATCTATAGCTGATGGACAATGTCCAGAACCAGACAGGACTCACTCTCCATCAGTATGATGTCTCAAGGGAGGGGGACAGGGAAGGAAGGGGAAAGGGGAAAAAAAGGAAAAGGAGGGAGCCAAATGGGGGGATGTGATTTCTTCAAATGCCATCAACCTTTTTTTTTTTAACCGGTATCATATGCCCCTAGAGTCTCCTAGTACGTGGTAATTACTTTTCCACTCTCTCTCCTCTCTGGAGTCCTACACCATCGTGTGTGAACTCTCCACCGAAAACAGTCAGCCCCAGTGGCCACAATGTGGAAATCACAGGGCACACCCTACGTTAGGGCTCGCTCAATGGTGCTCGCGTCTCTCCAGCCCACGCTCTCCTTCCAGAACAGGTTGGCTCAGCAAGTGAATCATTCGAATAATCCAGTTTTCTTAAAATAATAGCTCTAGCAATTGTGGTAGAATTAGTCTCACTTATGCACAGCCAAATCTGCCTTACAAGTTTCAGGTAATACTGTGTTGCATGAGGTTCTAGCTTCATTTTGGAGTCTGGAATTATTCCCAAGGTTTTTACTTTGTTTATTATGTTAATTTGGCAGCTATCAATCTTAAAGCAGTCAAAAGCTTCACCCAATTTAGGATGATTTCATTGTGATGCCAGTAACAGCAGCTATATTTTTGAGGCATTTAAGCACATCCAGTTTGCTGACATCCATTCTTGTATGATGTTATACATGGAGTCAACAAACTTAGTCAATCTTATGGTTATCGATGAGTTCAAACGGAATATAGCTCTTGTCAAAATTTGTTAGGATGACACCCAAATGAGACAACAACTTGAAGAGAGGGACAAGGTAGGCCTTATAAAGGGCTGGCGACAAGTACGAACCCTGTGGGTCTACGTAGTTCAACTCCTCCCTTGATGACAAGTCATTCTCATCTGTCAAATCTCAACTGTGAACCGTATCTTCAGTACCAAAACATATATATGGGGTGTACCTTTAGCCCATCTGCAGGCCATATGTTATACTGAATTTCATCTGTGAGCCATATCTTCAATGCCAAATCTCACTTGTGAGACATATCTATTATACCAATTCTATCTGCTCTGCAGATCGTACATGACATTTATAGTGCCCGGCTGTATGTCTTACTGCATTTGGTAAATAAATTCAAAAAAACCTATGCATATATTTATATGATAATTGGCAATTGATATATTATCAGTGATTCACATTTTTAAAGCCACATTTGTAGTGAAATTAACTCACTTCTTTATAGTTCATTTAACAGATTAACAGTTCTCTGCTCGAAATGTATAGGACAATGCATTTCCAAATAAAACACATTTGCTGCTATTTCTATAAAAATTTCTCCTAAGAGTGAATCTACATAGTTCAGATCAATATTTCAAGCTTTCAAGTTCTGCCCATTTCTTAATTGTGCCTTCATTGCTGTATGCTTTAAAGCAATACTTAAACAGGATTAAATAGGATTACATTTCAACTGCATTTAGAAACTAGTTGAGCACAACTCGGTTTCTTATCTATAACTGCGTGTTGGTGTATTTTTAAAGCGTCTTATCTTTAATTATATATTACAGTACAGGACCAACAAACCTGCTTGAGGGAACTGAACATATATTGATCATGTTTTCCTGTAGTTAAATGTGTCTGTGCACCTCTGGAATGAACAATACCCTCTTACCCATGGAAATCCTCACAATCTGGGCAGTGTCCCTCAATTCCCACACCACTCTAGACAGGTTCCCTCTACCTCCTCTTAGCACTCTACCCATATCAAACATCTACCCACATACACTACTTCAGCACTCCCACTATTTTACCTACAGAGTATTTCAGCACCCCCACTATTTTACTTCAGTACTACTGCCAGTGCACATATCTGTTACCTCACCTAAGCATCCCACTACCCACATGTTCTTACCTTGGTAACACACTGACAGCATTTTAATACTACTTATGTACTATCTTGCCTCACTCCTACCTACTGGCACATTTCACTACTACCCCATCTACACACCACCTCATTTCATCATCTAATTGCCACATTATCTCATTACCTCTAACTTACTCATCCATGTCTTCCATCGCCACCTTCCCATGTCTCACCTCTGCCACGTATCATCTCACCAATCCCAATCTATATACCGACCCATCCACTGATGTCTCACCTCCACGCTGCTACCAACCAATGTCTCACATTACCATTCCTACCTATCCATCCTATCTCACTAACTTACTCATGACCTCTCACCTACTCCTACCCAGGAATACCTCACATTACCACTCTTACCACCTATCCATGTGTCACCTCACTGCCCATACCCACCCACCATAGGGTTGTATTTAAGTATATCACATTTCACCACCACCTCATCCCAAACCCACAGATTCATCTCAATACTATTCCATCCACCTGTGTCTTACCAACTGCAATCAAACTCCATGTTTTACCTCAATATCCCCTACCTACACCCTTGTCTTACCTCACCACCCTTATCTACCCATGTCTCACCTCCCCACCCACCAGTGTCTTACCTCACCTACCCATGTTTTGCGTCGCCAAGCCAACACACCTATTTTCCTGTCTTACCTTTCTATCCCTAACTACCCACGCATGTTTGTCACCACCCATTCAAGTCTCACCTTGACAGCCCTGCCCACCTATTTCACCTTCCAACTCATCACCTACCATCTCACCATCTACCCATATCTTACCTAACCACCTTACCCACCCTTATTACTTTACCATCTCCTACCTACCTATCCCCATCTCTCAACATCCATCCATCTGTCCTCACCACCTACCCACCCTTGTCTAATCCTATTGTTGTTCAACCCTCCACTCATATCTTAGGACACCACCCCGCACGGACCGACCCATGTTGGAGTGACATTCTTGTGTCATTCCAAAATTGATTGGCTTTTGCTGCTAAGGGATGGGGAGGGGTTAAAATAGTCTGTCTTCTTTTGTCAAGGCAGGAATGTGAATATCCGGCTCATTGCAGTACCTTGACCCCATATTCTGGCCAGTCTAGATGTTAGTATGTTAGGGTGTACCTTCTCGAAGGCTGCCAGGAAGTACAAAATATGTTGTAGCTCTCTTCTAGTCTGAATTCACTTGGATGTCTTCCAAGTATTCGTATATCCATTCCTGCTCTGTCAACATGCTGAGTCCACCCTCCAGTGTCATTCTTATCCTGGTGTCTGTGTATAACATGTAGAATGCCATCAAACAAAGAGCTTTCTATGTCCATCATTCTCAACTTTTCTTAATAGTTGTTTTACACATTGAGACTCAAGTAGTGCAGAAGTGCATGAAGCCGATGTATCATTTGGCCTTACACACACCTGGACATCACTGCCAAATACGCTGAAGCATAAACATCATAGGCCCTGCCTACACCAGGCCAGAATCCTGTTTGCTCAATTAGAATAGCATTAGTCTGACACATCACCTGCTACAGTATTATCATGAGATATTTGTCATACACTTTGCTCACTTGATCTAGTAAAGAGATCACTCTATAATAGGCAGTGTTTCTTAAAGCCTCTTTCTTATAAATTTGGATGATGAGGATCATTGCATATGTCACATGAGGGTAAATCAACTTAAGCAATAGCCTGAAACCCCTTTTCTAGATCGTTCGCCCATGTTTTTAGTATCTCATTTGACAGGAAAGCCTGGGGCTAAACTAGTCTTTAATAATGAAATGATTTTCTTAATTGTAGATGGAAAAACATGTTGTAAGCCTATTTTCCCCAGTATGCAGATTGTTTTCAATATATTTTTAACTTTTTTTAAAATACAGACTTTACTCAAGGTTTTTGTCTCTGCTACTAGATTTTTGAACAATCAGATATCTGTTTTCAATAAATAAATGTGTACTTTTTCTTTTAAAGCTTCCGTGAATACCAGTTGAGCCTGAATTGGGAACTGATAATGTGTAAAACAAAATTCTATGTAAAACTGATTAGGTGTAAGTGCTATAAGAAAAAAAGTACATTGTAACCACTGTAGCAGTACCGATCTGCCCCAGGGTTTGGGCACTATACAAATTAAATACAAGAAAATCATACTGTCTTTACACAGTAGTTGTCTTTTCTTTTCTTTGAACAGTTATATTCATTCTCTTCTTACTTAGCAACCAGTGTCTAATATTAGCTCCTCTTGTTTGCTGAGTTAGTTAGTAAGTGTCATACAAAGGTGTCCACTTCAGTCTTGCATTGTGATATTCTCGCACGCAGCAAAGGCTCAGCAGACACCCTGATGGCCCTTGCAATACCTTCCTGTAACGCAAAAGTCATCTGCATTTAATTCCCGGGCTAGCCTGCTGTCGACAAACCCTGGAATTAAATGCATTAGCATTTTCTTCAGGCTTTCCTGTGCTGGGCAAGCCTGAAAGGAAATGCTGCAGAGGGTGTGTTAGCCCCCGCTGGGATATAGGTTTTGGCTGGCTGCTGGGGCAACTGGCTAAAACCTATCATTATCCCTGCTGGGATAATTGCAGGTTTTTCAGCTGCTCTAGCAGCCAACTAAAGCATAATTATTAATGCTGGCAGCTAACACACCCTCTGCAGCATTTCAGAATGTAATGGGGACACCACTGTACACTCCCTTGAACCATGTACTTGGCCAGGAAGCTTTTATGGGGCAAGTTGAACGTCCCTCAGTTGTTCTGTACTTCTTGTAAACGGTTGTCACACCATTGTCTCTAATTTCTTTCCTTCAGACGTGTCTGGGTCAATACAAATCTCACTGTTGAACAATAACCTTGTATTATGCTAATTTTATGTATCTCTAAGAAGCTGAATGTGTTCAATGTCTTCAGTAGTTACCTAAAATAGCAGTAAAATATCAAGGACACTGAGCCAGAAACAATTTTTCATGAAATACATTTTAATGAAATAACTTGGCACTGCTTGTATAAAGGCAATGAGGAATGTATTCAAATTTTACGATGTCAGGAACAAGGCTGCGATCAGATCTACAACCCCTTCAAAATGTAGGTACCTCAGTATTTCTACATTTTTTTACTGGATGTTGTTCGAACATAGAAATTAATTATTCAGTTCACATGGTTGTTTTGGCATTCTTATATATTCATCACAACATAAGATTAGGTTTCATCATAGAACAGCATATATGATGTTCTCTAAGAAGTACACGGGTCAGACTGACATGTCCCATCTAAAAGTCTTCATGACACGGTCAAAACATCGGAAGATTTCCTAGGAAATCAGTACCACATGCTAGCATATTCATGACGCTGGACATTATTCCCAAAAGCCCAAATGCAATATTACCATAAATATAATAAGGTTGCAATTTGTATATCTTTAGTTGTATAATTAGACAATCTTAAGATCAGAGTGGATGCAGTATCATTATAACTTCCCGCCCCATAATTATGCCTGGTTTTCATCACCAAGGTGGGATGGGAACGGGGGGTGCTCTATTGACATCTAACTTTCACGTCAGGGCTGAGGAGTCTGATTCACTGGTTTTTCAGTCTTTCGAACACGTGGCGGTGCAGTTGGATAGAGGGAGGAACCTGAAGAATGTGTTGGTTCACGTGTTTTACCGGCCCCTGGTGGATGATATTCATATGTTCCTGGAAGAGTTCCAGCGTTTATTGGAGGAACAGTTCTCTCTCACCAGACCCCTATTGATAAAGGGGGATTTGAATATCCATGTCAATAAACCCACAGATAAAAAGGTGGTGCTGTTTCTTTCCATGTTAAAGAGTTTTAAATTAGAGATGGGTACTCCCTCTCCTACTCATCGGCTAGGGAACACATTAGATTTGACTCTGATGAGGGGCCCGGTCTTGTCGGAGCTGCCAGTGGTCCTCCTGTCTTGGGGCAATCATGTCCTGGTTCACAGAGGGGGAGGGGGAGCCATACGTGGGAAAGTCGGGAGTATACCTCCCAGGGTTGTTAGGGAATTCACTATGAAACGCAAGTGGGACAAACTTACCACGGAAAGGGTGGTGGCTTCTGGGGGTGAGAGGATGCTGGAGGAGGGGGGTGATGTAAATCAGGAGGATTGTGTTTGCAGGCCTGCTGGTAGGGGACGGCCGACGAGATGTGCCCGGAGCACAGATTGCCAGTGAAGCCTAGGCAACACCTTCCTAATAAGTGGTTTACTGGGACTCTGGGGGCCATAAAGAGGTGACTTCAACAGCTGGAGAGGGCATGGAGGTGGGCTAATAACGCATTGAGTTTGGAGCTGGTCATAACCCAATGTAAAGTCTATCATCAGGCGGTGAGGTTGGCCAAAGCTTGCTACCTCAATAGTTCCATCAGAGAGGCGGCAAATGGTGGTAAGGCCCTATTTCAGGTCAATAGCCTCTTTCTGGATGGTTCCAGAGAGGGCTTCTTCCCCTCCCCCCCGAGTTCTGTGAGAATATGGCCACCTTCTTTGATGAGAGGGTGGAAAAGATCAGAGCAGAGATCATGTCGAGGGGGACGGGGGAGGATATAGGCCTTTGTCAGGGCCCTAGCTTGAGGAGTTTAATCTCTTGGAGTCACAGCAGGTGGCACATTTTATTAAGAAAATGGGTCCATCCTCTTCAATCGTAGATCTGCTGCCCACTTTGGTGGTTAAGGATTTGGCCCACTGCCTGGCTCGGAGTATAACTCCGGTTTCAACAGCAGCCTGTCCAGCGGGGTGGTCCCTGCGAGCTGGAAGGAGGCAATCATCACCCCATTGCTCAAGAAACCAGGGACGGACATCTCCCAATGTAAGAATTTTCAACCTGTGTCCCAGATTCCCCTCCTGGCGAGGATTACAGAACATTTTGTTAAGGAGCAGCTGCAGAACCACTGCGAGGCAAATCTCGGTCTGCACGATTTACAACTGGGCTTTCATCCAGGACGTGGCACTGAGACCGCTTTAATTGATGTGAGGGAGTGGTTGCTGGAGCGATAAGGGCCATCCATCGGCTCTCATGCTCCTGGACTTGTCGTAGGCATTTGATATAATAGACCGGACCGTGCTTCTCCAGAGACTGCAGGATCTGGCCGGGGTGGCGGTGCAGCGCCCTGGGGTGGCTCACCTCTTTCCTTCCGGACAGGTCCGGCTGAGGGGGCATTGTGCAGGGAGAAGGGCAAGCCCATGGGTGTGCCACAGGGCTCTGCCCTCCCCTGTCGTTCAACATCTGCATTCGCCCCCTGGCCAGGTATTTGGAGAGGTGTGGTGCCAGTTGTCAAATGTATGCTGATGACACCCTCTCGTGGTGAACCTCAGGGGGTGGGGGGAGGTTGGAGGGGTTGAGGGACTGGATTGTCAGGAACTAGTTGTGCTTAAATAAGGCTAACACCGGGGTCCTGCTCACAAACCCCTGTCCCCTGCTTCATGTCCGGTCTTTCCCTGGCCGGTTTCGTGTGGCCCACTGCCACCCCTGTGTGTGCTGCCAGGAGTCTGGGGGTCAGATTCCATCAGTCCAGGAGGATGGCATATCAGGTTACTGATGTGGTAGGTAGCGCCAACTTCCAGCTCAACCGACTCTCTCTGTTACTGCCCCTCCTGGATGAATCGGCCAGAGCCTCCCTCTGTCAGTCTTTAGTGTTGTTGCGGCTGCAATACTGCAGCTTGGTGTACATTGGCCTGGCAGAGACGGACGTTTATCGGCTCCAAAGAGTGCAGAACAGAGCGGTTCGTCTCGTGGTGGGTCTGAGGCGGCGTGATCACATCACCGCTGCCAGGAGGGGTCTGGGTTAGATGACGATCAGAGAGTAGGTCAAGAGTCGGGCTGTGCATCATGTGGAGGGCTCTCCACCAGCAGAGCCCCCGATATCTGCAGCAGCGTTTTCAGTGGGAGGTACATAATCGGCCCACAAGGGCAGCCGAAGCAGGGAGGGTGGTGGTCCCGAAGAGCAGGAAGGTGCATGGCCTGGCAGCGGCCCTGTCGAGACAAGGCCCCCGTTGGTGGAACCCTCTTCCGCCTGATCTGAGATTCACCCAGTTGTTGGCTGAATTTAAGCGAGGTGTGAAGGAATTGTTTCTGAGATCAGAATGAACCCAATCTGTGTCAGTCCAGGTGTTGGACGATTTTTAATTTGCTTGTCGGAGGGTGGGGAGGGGTGCATGTTTTTCAGCACTTAGAAGCTGTTTGGCGCTATATACAACATTTTAATAATAATAATATGGCCCAGAACGAACTTCAATAATTGCCTATGGGCAAACCATGTTATCCAGTCCAATACATAACTGTATGCATATAGTCATTATTAAATCATTTTCAGTTAATATACAACTGGGAACCATATTTGAGGAATTATTTAGCTGATCAAGCTTTATTATTCGGCAACCATTTCTCCAATGGGCACCAATGACATCAATAACAACAAATATATACATGTGATCAGACATGATTGATCTATTTTACTCTGATAGATTACCAGGCTGAATCTCTGTGGCTAGACAGTGCATTTCATGTAAAGTGTAACTATCCTTATTTTGTGTTACCTTTTCTAGGCTTCCCTGACCTTTCCCCAGAAGCTATCATCTACAGATATAATTGATCTGGGTGTTATTCAAGTATCTCAAAGTATACTTTTTTATTCTGATCAAGTACTATAAAGATAACTGCTCCCCATGGCCTATATTTGCCATTTATGTGTGTCCAGCCCTGGCTCGTGCTTCCCTTGAACTCACAGAGTGTGGACGTGCCTGGGGCGACCTGCCCTTCTTTATTCTCCTCCCGGGTTGGGGAAGGAGATACTATCAGGGTCATTACGACCCTTGCGTAGTCGTGCGGAGAGGGAAAACAAGCGGACCCTACGCAAGGGTCCGCATGTTTTCCCTCTCTGCATGGCAAACTTGTAATCATGCGAACATGCACACCGTCTGCATGCGGATGTTGTGCATGTTTGCATGGCAAACTTGTAATCATGCGAACATGCACACCGTCTGCATGCGGACGGTGTGCATGTTTGCATGTTCAGCAAACTTGAGGACGGTACGCATGAAAACCATGTGTTCCGTCCACCACCCCCTACCCATGCGGAGAGGAAGCTAATTTTCCTCTCTGCATGGGTAAATGCCAATGTACATTCTCAAATGTACATTGATATTTAACCCATCATTCTGGCTTTTACTGCACAGGCATTGCATGCCTGTGCAGTAAAAGTGAGGGCCCTTTCCACTGTGGATCGGGCCCTCACCCCTACACATGAATTCATGCGGATCTGCATGAATTCATGCGTAGGGGAAAGTGCTCCGCACCTTTCTACTACTGGTTTTTACGATTGACTTGTAATCAAGCGTAAAACCAGTAGTAGAAAAGTGCAGAGCACTTTTCTTCAAAAATTCGTAGCTTACGCATTTTTGAAAAAATAACTTGTAATGAGGGTGTATGTGTTGACAGTACGCTCTGTCCTGCTTTATGACAATCCAGGTAATTACAAGCTGTGCGTAGGCGTGCAGAGGCCCAATTCATGCGGACCCAACGGTGGGACCACTGTTGTCAGCTCGCCCAGAGCAAGTGCACATCTGAATGCCATACAGTAGTTGCTAGTACCTAAAAAGTGTTCAACAAGGCAGGATTTCCACTCTGAAATCAGCACATACTGTATACGTTGTTCATCAGTGTATGTTTGGGCAGCAGACTAGCCTTAGCATGAATGGTGGCATGGGAATAAATAGTGCCAATAAAATGAATGGTGGAATGGGAATAAATAGTGCCAATAAAATGAATGGTGGAATGGTACTTTAATTTGTCACATGTAGTACTATATAAAACAAGGTTCAAAACATTTAACTGGATATGTTTCATAAGGGAGAGATTGGGCCCGATTACAAGCGTACGGTGATTCATCGACAGAGCTGTAATCCTTGAAATCTGGTCGGAAGGCAAGGCCACGCCCCTCTCGCTGATTACAAGTTATTCCCATGCTGGAAAGCAGGGTTCCACTGGAGTTCAACTTGCCGTTTGGTGACTGGAAGCCCTCAGGGTTTCCTTTCAAGGGATCGCTAATTACAAGTTGACAGCATCGCGCTGTCTTTGCCTTCCGACCTGCCGCGAGCAGGAGGAAATTGGTCAGTAGGTCTGGAGCTGAAAGCAGAGGCACAGGGCCCGATTCACAAAGCACATATGTGCTGCTTTTTCATTTTACATCTTCTCTTACGCATTACAGCACATGTTCGAAACACGTCTGCACGTTGCTGAACTGAACAGTAGACCAATATTTGCTTTTAGAACCTTGAAACTTGCTACCATTTTC
>JAXCLM010166391.1:0-16574 GCA_035583075.1 Eurycea guttolineata | reverse complement strand
ATGGAGTCTGAGCGGAATCTGGAGGCTTATCTAGACTCCCTAAACTTACCAATAGTTGAGCCTGATGCCGCTGCCACACTTGATGACTCATTCACTGTACAAGAAGTTATGGCGGCTATTAAATCTCTTGCACATGGGAAAGCCCCGGGTAGGGATGGAATCACCACCGATTTTTATAGACATTATGCTACACTGCTAGCCCCAAAATTGCTCGCGATGTTTGAGGCAAGAGACCGGGGTTCATGGCTGACTGACATCAACAAAGCTATAATAACTTTACTGCCCAAACCCACTACAATACCAACTGATCATACCACTTACAGACCATTATCGCTAATAAACTGTGATATAAAAATCCTTGCAAAAATGATTGCGAATAGACTTACTCCGATTTTAACTTCTACTATTGGCGATGAGCAGTCCGGATCTCTCCCGGGACGCTCAACGTCAGTTAACTTTAGAAAGGTCTTTGTCGCAATCTTGGCTCTCCCAGAGCAAACAGACGCTGGGCTGTTATCGCTTGATGCCACTAAGGCATTTGACTCTGTAGAGTGGCCCTTTCTATTTTCAGTACTTAAACACTTTGGCTTTGGTGACTTTCATTAGCTGGATTGAATTACTATACTCTTCCTCTTGCGCTAGAGTATTAGTCAATGGTTTCCTTACTGATAAATTCGAAATTAAGAGGCACGAGACAGGGCTGCCCTCTGTCTGCGTTATTTGCTGTAGTGGCTGAACCTTTATTACGTTGTTTAGAGTTGAGGCATGCAGATGGTGGTTGGATATGTAGATCCAAACGTATCCTTTTGACAATGTATGCCAATGATCTTCTTCTCTTTCTTAGCCACCTTGAGACTGATATGAACTCAATAATGGCTACATTGGAGCAGTACGGCTCCTTTTCCGGATATGTAATAAACTGGTCAAAATCCATATTTTTATGCAGGAAGAGAGCCTCTCTCCCGAAATTAGATTGTCCGCTAAGGATCACTTACTCGCATTTTAAATATCTAGGAGTAATGGTCGGACGCACACCATCTGACTGGTACAATCTGAACATAGCCCCATTGATAGTATATTTACAGGACAAGGTTTCAGCTTGGAGGAGGTTGCCATTATCTCTTGCAAGACGCATCTCCTTGATGAAAATGGTTATATTGCCAACATTTTTATACTTTTTTGAAAATGTGCCTGTGAAAATCCCCCTCTCCTTTTTCTCAAAGTGCCGTTCTTTGTGCCTTGAGTTTATATGGGAAGGGAAATGCCCACGAGTCGCATACAGTACACTCACGAGACAATATGGCGAGGGTGGCTACGCCCTGCCGGACTTATTCTTGTACTACTGTGCTGCCCAGGCAAAGCACACGGTAAGATGGTTTGCTGACACTCCAAGGTTACCATTTGTGACAGTGGAACAAAAAACTCATGCCGGTGTGCTTATGGGCCAGCTGGCATGCATGACGCACAGTAAACACAGGTTCGATGATTCACCTGCAGATGTTGCCTTGGCCACATGGCGAAAGACACTGAAGTGGGCATCTGGAGACACACCGTACAGCCCTTACATACCACTGTGGTATTTAATGCACGACAACCTGATAATGAGAAAGCGAATGCTTGCTGACTGGATTGATAATGGTCTGTTGGACCTACAGGATATTGTGGACTCAGGCTCCTTTATGGACGAGAAGGACACCCTGAGGATTGCAGGAAGGGGCTTCAGAAATGTCATGCTTTGCCACCAAATCAAAACTTTCATCCAAAGTATCTGGCCCATCTACCCAAATGTCCCAGAGGAATGCACATATCTCACATATGCACTCACATCAGGGAACGAAACGGGGCATATCTCCGGGTTCTACAAAAAACTGTGTAATTTAAGAATGCAAGGGGAATTACCCATAAGAACCAAATGGGAATCCACATTGGGTGAACCTCTGGAAGACTACATGTGGTTTGAAATATGTGATAGGACCAGGAATGTTTCGATATCGATGCGGCTCAGATTGATCTATTTCAAGTTTTTGCATAGGGCGTACATTACTCCAGCCAAACTACATGCATTTGATAAGGCCAAAATATACGAATGTCAGGGATGTCGGGAGGTAAACACTGATTTTGTACACACAGCATGGAAATGTAAAACAAATGCAAATGAAATGTAAAACAATATATTGCTTCTGGGAGGGCGTAATCAAGACCATAAATGCAGTGTGAAATGTGCAACTTGTAAATACTGTGCAGGTCGCCATATTACAGGTTCTCGCTGACATTCCCAAGAAAAAACACAAATGGCTTCATCTGGCGCTAATTGTAGCCAAACATGTTGTGGCAAGACCCCCCCCTTAAAGTTGTGGCTGAGTGACCTTGTGTACTGCAGAGACTGTGAGGAAACACTAGTGACTTGCATTGACTCTCCATGGAAAAGCTCGGAATGTTGGGCTGATTTTAGCAATTATTTATTCAACCACCCCCTTTAAGTTCCACGCTAACCCTACCATCTCTTATGTTCTGTATTACATGTTGTATTACATAAGTCATTCTGAAAACCTGTGACAGTTGTGAATAATCTGGATGTTGCAAAAGTGGGGGTCGTTTCACGCATCGTAATTATGTTTATGTATTTTTTTATTCTTTTGTTCTTATTCTTGTCATGTATTAAGTTTGTAAGAAAATAAATAAACAAATAATAAAACAAATTTACAAAACAAGCACCCCCCAGACCGGTTTCGGCCTTGTTGGGCCTCCTCAGTGAGGTGCAGCTTGAGTCTCTACACACAGCAAACCCGAGACCCACGTCTGGGTATACCCGGCCCACTTGGGGTGACTTTAACAAAACACAAAAAGTGACTATTAAAGCCTCCTACCTCCAAATACACTATCTTCTGGGACGTCGATCTAGTTTTTCACCTTTTCCAATCCTGGCAAGACGACGTATCCCTGAGTATTAAATTACTTTCAGCAAAACCAACCGTCCTCTTATGCCTAATATCATGTAAGAGAGTGTCGGACGTTAAAGCTCTGTAGATAGACTCCATGTCCTTTACTCCAGAGGGGTTAGACTTCTTCATAAAGAAGAGGACTAAGACCAATTTATCTAGTCTGGTATCCCGCTTTTCCTCACAACTCCAAGCTATGTGTAGTACACTGCTTAAAAGAGTACATTTCTAGGACAAGCCCCAACAGGTCCATTCCACAACCACTCCTTTTCATTCGCAAACCTTTCATACCATTGCTGCGCCAACTTTAGCTAGATGGGTAAGACACATCCTTACACTGGCTGGGATAGATCTTTCAACCGTCGGTGCACATTCCCTCATGGGGGTAATGGCGTCCAGGGAATTTATACTTGGTGCGAAGTTGCATGATATTATAAAATGTGCAGACTGGTCTGGTGATTCTGTTTTCAAAAAATTCGACTTCAGACCAGTCGAGCATGTGGCAGAGCTGGTCGTAAACCTGGCTTTAAACATGCATAATAGGAGCCTCCGTGCCCCTTGCCATAAACTACTGATTGTGCCTACGTTAGTTATAAGGACAATCAAGTTTTTATTAAAGGAAGGCACGGAGGCAAGTATTATCCCATCCTTTTTCTGGTCAGAGGCCACATTTTTAAGTTTCAACATTTTATTTCGATCTCCTCCTTCTGGTGCGATCTTACCATTACCATTCTGGTGTTGAGTACAGTTAGTAAAGTATTGTTTTAATCTCCTCCAATTTCCACACCCTCATCCTCACATCAATCCATTCTTTTTCAGCGCCCGAACAAAAGTAAGGACTGCACTCGACTCTTCTCAGGTCCAAGGAAATTCCAGCTTCTGTTTTCCTGGACACTTCTTCTTTTGGGTTTTATTCTGGTTTTTCGCATCAGAAAGAGGAGCTGCTGAGGTAACCCAGGCGACAGGTGCAGTGTTCCAGGCCCCTTGATTGGTGGAGGTTACTGTTATGGTTCTACATTCTAAATACAACTGAACCCATGTTGGGTTCATTATTTATTTATTCTGCTCTGTTTCTTTGCTGCTGAGAGTGGCAATAATAGAATTATATGCATATTACTTGCCTCCGTGCCTTCCTTTAATAAAATCTCGATTGTCCTTATAACTAACATAGGCACAATCTTTATTTCAACCTCTTAACTACCCAATTGTCTGTTCATTAGCTGAAGTTCTTTAGTATTCAACACTTTTGTCTACAGTGTTCATAGAACTCGATATGTGCCCAATACCTTAAACGATAGAATGTATGTATGGTAAATATTACATTTTCATTCAAAATCTTTTAGAGGTGCTGGGTAAAATAGTTTTCAGTAACGTATTGCAACCAATTACTTTTCTTAGCTCATGAAAATGGCTTCAAATCTCTGTGACTGAAGATCATATCAGCCTACACTATCAATCTGCCTGTATTCTCTAGGTTATATTCCATTACTGTATGGCATAACTGTACATAAGCACAACAGATAGCTTAATTGTATATCATTTTGGTATTATTTAGGGCCTGATTACGTTTTGCATGGTAATCAACATCGTAACACCGACTCACGGTGTTACCATGTACATGTGTTTCAGATATCAAGTTACCACCTAATTATGATCTGAAACACACGGTGTCGGAATTACCATCTGTCAAAACAGATGGTAATTCCATTACCAGGTGTTTTCACCTGGTAATCACTATAACACAGTGATGGGAAATTCTATTTCCAATCACTGTGTTACCGTGATTTGAAATATGGGACATAAAAATGACAGAAATCTCACATATTAAGAATGCCCAGACAAAACTGGGGCATTATCAATATGCCCCACTGTTGCCCCTTAAGTTTGAGGGAAACAGGGGTAACTATAGGAAATGAACACCACCTCCTGAGGTGGTGGTAATTTACATGGTATTACTGGCTCAATTACCGAGATTTCAATCTCGGTAATTGGGTCATAATACCACTGTAGGGAAATGCCAGTATTACCGACATTTCCAAGGGGTTACCGACTATTACAAAAATGTAATCTGGTCGGTAACCCCAAACAGCCAGTAAGAGGGGTTACCAGCGGTTTTACCGCATTGTTTGACTTCCCATCCTGATCGTAATCAGGGCCTTAAAATGCATATATAGCATCCTTTTGGTTACATGTCATTCATGTTTTTGGCATAAAGTGGTGTCTTGAATTTAGTTGTGTGGAGTGACTAGCACTTTATGGAGTGTTATGAGGAAAGTACAGAATGAACACTAACATGCGGTGACCTAGTGGTTTAAGTTGGTTGTAGAGCAGTAGGGTAAGAAGTGTATTGGTGTTAGAAATAGCATGATATGGGAAAAAGTCACACATGCTGTGTGTGATTTTTTCCCAATATCATGCTACCATGCATGTTACATTAAAACTACCATATAATGTGCTAGACATGCAATGTATTTGAAAGTTTAATAATTCATTTGCAGGAAAGTCTGAACAGGTGTTGCAGAGTGACCGCTGATGATGTACAGTGCCATCTAGGCCATTTACCAAAATGGCTTGTTGGACCTCGACAACGACCATTAAAAAGCAATTTGCATTGATTTCCAGTAACTTACCACAACCTTTGGCACTCCTCACTGGTCACATAACAGTGGTCGTGCACTGTAGTGTATGTAATCATACACCAGAAGGCATTTTGAGCTGAACATGGTGCATGTGTTTGCAGCTTTGCGCCTACACACAATGTCAGCAGTGGTAACTGTCAACACCCTGTCGGGGTGTAGCCCTAATCAGACTTCGGCCACAATGCAGCGTTCCGATGCACTTTTGAACAGCTGTACAATACATTCATTTCTGGCCCGGGATGGGTCATTTAGCCTTTTCCCTTTGGCTTTGGTACACATTTAACATGGGAAAACTGGCCCGATGACTCATTATGCCTGGAGTATAGAATGCTCATACAGCAGTATTCCCCTCGACTGAGGACATTGCCGAAATTGTCTCCTTCCCGTTCTTGCACAGTCTAGAGGATCAAATAGTAAATCTATTCTCCTCCACTGTGCACATCACTGTATCCGCTCGTTCTGTCTTGCACAGACTGGAGAATGAATAGTAGCATTTGTCAACTCTGATGGTTATACAGTAGCCCTTCCAGTGCTTTTTTATGCTCTTTTTTAATTAATTATATTGTATATCATTTGAGTATACAGTACTCCATTTAGTATTGCCTGTCCCAGCCTAGGCTCACCGGCACTTGAATAACACCTGTAAATAGTTCCTTATTAGTACTACAGTGCATTTATTCATGTATTTATAGAGTACTATTTGCATGTACTTATTGCGTCAAGAATTCAGCGGCACCAGAGCATTTCTCCATTTATTCAGTATTGCCAGGGTTTGCCAATGTCAATGCAAAACCCTGGCAAATGCATTATACCATACCATATCATACCAAGTCATTAAGATCCAATCAGAGCTGGGCATTTATTTGGCACATATCTGTTGCTGCATAGATTCATTGTACAGTTGATGTAATCTTCTCCCTTTTTTTCCACAGTACAGCTGACAGTATCTGCACATTCAACAGGAGCAGAGCAAGGCTTGCATTTGAGCCTAGACCTGACCAGGGCAGGCACACCAGAAACTGGCAAGCTGGTGGACTGGTTATTTTGTGGTAGAGTGTATGCAACTGTATCAGAGCCAAGAAACATTGGGAATACTTACTGTATTTGTATAAACCTTCATGTAATTTAAGTGCCTCCTGGTGACTATTACAGGCCTGTACTATATACAATATGGAGCTGAACCCTTACATGCTATCTTGACATTTGCCTTTTTTCTACACCCTGCTAATGCAATAGCCTGCACCCAGTATAAAAATTGAAGAGGAACTGGCAATGACACACATAATGTTACTTCAGGTACAGCAGTCGATGGAGACCCTCAACAAGTGCATCAATGAAGAACTCCAATGACAGCAGGCAAGCCCACTGGCTCCTGCACCTGCCTTGGTGCATGTAAAACCCCCCAGGGGAGCAACTGGAGGGGTTCTGCCAGACTGTCCTTTGCCAATGATTGCAGTGGAGATGAAGGGTGACATTTTTGGGATATTAAAATCAGACATTGCATCACTGGCAAAAGCACTGCTTAAGTAACTTGTTGGTTTTGAAAGATACAGTGGGTTGCTTAAGACAGTGAACTGCCATGGTACAGATCATAAAAAAAGCCTTGACAGAGAACTGGACTGATAAAATAGAAGACATTGTGTTGTTAAGGCATGCAGGAGACCAACTTACTTTTGTAAGAACGCGGATAAATGAGTACTTGCATATGGCCAGAACAAGTGCCTGGCAACCATTCAAGAGGCCCATTTGGTAGGTGCAAGGAACATGAGCTGTTTCCAGACACAGTGACAATTGCTGCCATGGAAAGGCTATGGACAGAGAGGCATGTATCTCCTTGGGTAATCCTGCCAAATCTACCCCACAAAAGCTAATGTGTTCTATGTCAATAGCAAAAGTGGCACCACCACTGGTGTCTAGGGTTTGCCAGCCATGGAGGGAATTGGGTGTGGTGAGGGGGTGGTTGTCTCCATAGCCCTGTAAGAACACCTTATCTAATGCAGCTCAAAGCAGAAGGTCACAACCTGGAGTTCATGAGCCTTCAATGATTTTTATGTAGAATCAAATATCTATGTATTTCTGTGCATCTAGTCTGAAATAAAATTGTGCAGTGACACTACATCAACAATGTCTACTTGTGCATCTCAATACAGTATGTGTGTGTATGGCCACTCAGCATAGATTCTACCAGTGGATCCCAGTCAAACATCATTCTGGATCCTTCCTCCAACAGGCTCAGGTTGAAGTGCGATTGGGGTGGAGATGTCACCTTGTGAAAAACAAGGGCGGGGTTTCGGAGCACTGACTCAAACCTGTGTTCCACTCCTACACCAATGCCACGGCGATGGGTCAAAGGCAAAAGGCAAGCAGTCCCTACCCCACCAACAGAGAGGGGATCACTTTTAACTGCAGTCGCGAAAGGAAAACATAGTCTGAGTGTTTGGGGGCGTTTCCTGTCTCAAAGCTACACAGAAACACAAAGGATGGCTGGTGAAGGTGAAAGTAAACAGTGAGGGGGTGCAATCCCAATCACAGCAGATGTCAGTCTACAATAGTTACTCATAACTCATGACATTGGCAAATGACTATGTGCAAATGGCACATTTTGCGAGTAGTTATGGGAAATATGAAAATATACAATATTGAAAGCTTTGCACGTCTCCAGCCAGTGTGAGGTGCGGACAAGAAGACGGTGACAATGTTTAGCAAATGCAACCAAATGTCCATGATATCGACACCATGAGTAACTATAAAGTCTGGGCCCATTGGTACCCAAACACTTGTTAGTTAATCCCCCGGGTGCCTTTTGTCAGTCCTGCTATTATTAATGCTAGTACTGCAAATATGTACGTAGTATTGGACATAGGATTGCAGCATTCCCTTTCTTCAGAGGGTGTGAAAGGTATACATTTTAACAAACATAACAAAAAAGACTTTGCAAGCATGGCCAATTATGAAAATATGCATAATTATGATTGAAGGTAGGAAGGCCTAATGATCTTAGCAACAAAGTCCTAGATACATGACTAAAATGGAATTTAGGTGTACCAGGAATATTTCTGAGACAGTCATGAGAGGAAGTAAGCAGTATCGCTCATTGTTTATTAGTGTCAATGTTCTGTTGGTGCAGTTCAATTTTTTCCATTATGGCATTCTTAATATATTGACACCAAGCGTCTTTCTTGTCAATGTGTGTTTGAGTAGAGGTTTTACCCACAATTTCTTTAAAAATACAGAGCAGCTCTTTCATGTTAGATATTCAGTTGTTAAAGTGGCAGTCATAACCAGCTTTTTTTACAGCAATAATGGCTTTATTGTAGAGGGCAGTAACTTCAGTGTAGAGCGCTGTTCCTGAGATGGAAGTGGCGCCATATTCTCTACAGACACCTCTTATGTTTCCTGAGGTGGATAATGTCATTAGGAACCAAGGGTTCCTGTCCATGACTGGTTTAAACAATTTAGTTTTGGCGGGATTGAGAGAGTCAATGGAAGTCAGGATGGCATTATCATACAGTGACACAAGGTCAGAGACATCAGCAATATTGTCAAGGGCCAGAGGTTCAGGTAGAATAGCAGCTTTAAAGGTGTAGGAAGTGATAGGCTTAAGGTTCCGGTGTTCCATTGGGATGCATGTTTTTTTTAGTTTAACCACTGAGCCTGGTAGATCGAGGGGAAAATCAAACAAAGCAATGATCAGACCAGGGACAAATTTGTGTGGTAACATGGCTGAAACTGATATTGTTAGAGGCCACCCAATCGAAAGTGTTTCCCCTCCTTATGAGTAAGTGCACTTAGCATGCAGCCTATATCAACAACCATGTTTTCAAGTGTCATGGCATCATACATCATACATCATACATCCCTGACTGAAATCCCCTAAACTTAGTGTTATGGTTTCTGGTATCATAATGAAGGCGAAAAGCAAGACAACTGTGATTCAAAGCAAAGTGTAGAATAAAGTGTTAGAGCCTCCAGGGGTCGTGGGTGGTGGCGTGAGATCGTCCAGCGTAAGGACGTGAACGGGTAACCTTGACGTGTACAATAGCTGGACAAGCACACCTATTGTGACACGGCACAATCCCCAAAGACCCAGGGGCCACTGATCCCAAAGGAACCTAGGGAGAAAAGACAAAAGAAGAAGAGGACGTTAAAGATCAAAAACGAAGGTGATATCGTAAGTATAATAATGGAGGAAACAGGCAATGGAGTTTTACCGGAGGTAGACCCTAGGCACGTGTAATACCGGGATGTGCCAGGAGACTTCTCGCAAGAGAGGTCCCACTTTGGGAATGGGAGATCCTGAGCAAGGAATCTGAAGGGTCTTGAAAAAGTGTTTCCAAGAATAGTACGTCAGACCAGGAATTTCCAAGTCTAGAAGACAGGCCAGAGTTAGGGATACCAGTGAGCACAAGGCAAAGTACCAGATGAGTACCACCAATACAAAGGGTAATCCACAACAGGTCAAGAGAGAAAAGCAAAGTCCATACACCAGGCGAGCAGCAAAAGTACCAAGGGTAATCCAAATCAGTCCAAGAAGAAAGCAGAGTCCATAAACCAGGGGAGCAGCAAATATACCAGGGGTAATCCAAATCAATCCAATATAAACAGGCAAAGTCAAAAATCAGAACAAGCAACAACAGTACCTACTGTAGGGAAATACCAAGGGGAGTCCAAATACAAAGCCAAAACAGTCACATACCAGTAACACACGAAATACAAACCGCAAGAAGTCAGAACCGGACTGGAAGTCAATGCTCAGACATTGAAGTGAGCCTGCAAGGGCTTTATATAGTGCCACCAATCAGGAGCCATAAGGGAAAACAGGGGAGCTAATGAGGACACCGATTAGAGCAGCCATTGCAAGGTCAGGCTTCTAGTGTTTAACCCCTTAACTGCTACTATTGGGATACATTATCCCAATGGCAATCCCCATGCAAATTGGTTGTTTATGGTCCTGATTCATGACAAGACACACTCGTCATTAGCACTGAAGGGGTTAAATAGCGAGCCGACATTTTGAATTTGGCCGAAGACTCGTCATGCGCAGAAGGCAGCCCGAGACGGCTACACCTCCCCCCAGAGTCATGGAGCACGAGCGGGCCCACCGTGAGCAGGAGCCACGGAGCACAGCGGGCGCGACGCATGCATCAGCGAGCGTGAGACACCAGCAGGAGACGCCATGGAAGCGGAGCCGGTCGCCTGCCGCTGAAGCTGCGTATAGGTGAGGAGGTGCGAGGCGATGTGGGCCGGCTGCCTCCCCCCACTGCAGTGCCAGCACACAGCGGGGAGCGAGACTCGCTTACCCGCTGTAGCGTGAGCTCAAAAGCGGGGAGCGACGCCAGCCCGCCAGGGACCCTGACATAAAGCCAGTAGTACAATAAAATAATGTTTAAGATTGAGTCAGTATTAACCCCTTCAGTGCTGTTGCACTAGAGGCTGCATTTTACATACGTATAACATGGGCCCTATCTTTTCGACGCAGCAGTTAAGGGGTTAATCTTGAGTATGACATGTGAGGTCTCACAGGAGTCAAGTACTTGTGTTTGGATCAGAAGAATGTCCAGTCAATCACAGTAAATAAGGGCCATACTCTCTTTTAACAGTGGAACAATATTCACCCAAGATTTTATATCTCTGGGGGGTAGCTAGCAAGACAGCATCATGAAGCCATGATTAAGTTGTAGCAATAAAGTCAAGATTGCTGCACACTGATTAGTTAGTGTTTGTAAATGTATACTTGAGTGTGGATGGGTGAGACTGTGGGGGTGGACAGAGTGAGGTGAAAAAGTGGTGTGGTAGAGGAAGAAAAAATATGTTTTCAGTTTAATTTATATAGAGTTGCGATAGTAAAGTCACTTATAAGGTAAGCTAAACTTTTAATAGCCCATTTACCTAGACATAGTTAACCCCTTTAATGTGGGTAACAAGACTGTCTTATTACAAATCCCACGGCTGTATGTAGATTTCCTATGGAGATCTGCAAACATGCATGGGCCTCCCGCCACGCTGGCAAGATGGGGAACAACGTTCCTGATCCTGCAAGGGTAGTGGGACACAGCCTCTGTATGGAGATTGCTGCATAGACAGGGAACCAGAACTGCCGGTTTCTGTACTCACCACGAGTACAGAAGCGGCACAAACGTGCTGGTATCTCTGTACCCATTCAGAGTACAAAAATGGTGCAGGATTCATTGGAAAGTTTAGATTCTAAGCTTTTCAACTAGCCCTCCCTCCCGGCAGTAGGTGCTATAAGATACAAAACGAAGGATCTTACAGCAGTTCTTTTTAGACACCAGGGAGTTTATTTTATATTATGATGCCGAAGGGGGATCTTGGCCACCTCATTTGACCAACATTACTGTGTCACCAGAGACTCCTCATACCTTTTTGGGGTCACGGCCTCAATGAGCCCTGGCCCCAACTCCAAACCCCCAGGAATGGGTGTTTTAAAAAAAATTCAATAAACATGGCAGCCGCGGGCTAAGCGCAGGGTGTGAAGTTCCCCCACCCTCCTCTGGAACCAAGGAATGAAGTACAGGTAAGATTATTTCTCTTTGGGCCTCTTTCATGAAGGGCGAGTAAAGTGAGTGTACTCATAAGTTGTCTACTCACACTTTAAAACTAAGCACTGCATAAGTAGCACTTGCTGTTCATGAAACAGTGTTTAGTTGCAGGCCCCATGAGTAAATGATTTACTCATATCTCATGAGTAAATCAGTTACTCATGGGGCCCGCCAATAACCCTCCCACCACAGAGGTGCAAAAGATGCTGACAAGCGGCGCATCTTGTGGACACACCCGCTAACCGACATCCCCAACCCACCCCCCAAGCGTGATAAAAACCTAAAGCGAGGAGAGCAGAAGAGAAAAACAAAGAATGAGGGAATAAGAGAAAAGAGGAAGAAAGGAGGCAAAGAGAAAATGCGTCAAGCGAGGACGAGAAAAGAGGAAAAGAGGAGGCAAAGAGAAAACGAGTGAAGGGAAGAGAAGAAAAATAAGAGGAGAGGAGACAAAGAGAAAACAAATGAAGGGAGAAGGAGAAGAGGAAAGAGGAAGAGAGGAGGCAAAGAGAAAACGTGTGAAGGGAGAAGAGAAAAGAAGTGAAGAGGCAAAGAGAAAATGAGTGAATGGAGAAGAGAAAAGAGAATGAGGGGAGAAGAGAAAATGAGTGAATGGAGGAGGAGAGAAAAGTTGAAGAGAAGAGACAAAGAGAAAACGAGTGAAGGGACGAGACAAAAGAAAACAAGTGAAGGAAGGAAGAGAAGAGAAAAGAAGAGGAGGCAAATAGAAAACAATTGAAGGGAGAAGAAAAAAGGGGAAGAGAGGAGACAAAAAGAAAAGGGAGGAGGAGAGAACAGAAGAGTTGAGAAGAGAAAAGAGTTGGTGAGAAGACAACAGAGGAGCAGAGAAAAGAGAAGGAAGAGCAGAAGAAAAAAGGGAGGATATGAGAAGAGCATAGAGGAGCAGAGGAAGAGTAAAGAAGAGAATAGAAGATGAGAAAAGAGGAGCAGAAGAGAAGAGATAAGAAAAGGACGGAGAAAAGAGGAGAGAAGAGAAAAGAGAAAAGAGGGCAGGAGGAGAAGAGAGAAGAGGAGGAAGAGAGTAAAAGAGAAGGAAACAGGAGGAGAGGAGAGCAATGGAGGAGAGGAAAGGAAGGGAGAGGAAGAAGGGAGGATGAAGAGGGAGTAGGGAGGTAGGTATAAAGGAAGAAGGGAGGTGAGGTAGGTAGAGAGGAAGAAGGGAGGTAGGTAGAGAAGAAATGGAGGTAGGTAGAGGAAGAAGGGAGGTAGGCAGAGAGGGAGGAGGGAAGTAGAGAATAAAGGGAGGTAGGTAAAGGAAGAAGAGATAGGTTGAGAGGAAAGAGAGGTAGGTAGAGAAAAAGAAGGGAGATGGGTAGAGAACAAGGGAGGTAGGTATTGATGCCTGCCCAGCCTATGAAGGAGGACTATGCTGACTCTCTAGTGTCAATAATCACCAAAACAATCAATGTCACCTTTGGTGCTTCTACCATTCCTGGCAGCCTGAAGGAAGTACAGATTATGTCACTATTAAAAAAGAAGTATTTTCACCACACCATCGCCGGGAAATATAATCTCATCTCTTGTGTCCCCTTTCTTCTGAAAATCTTGGATCCGGTCACTTATTTACAGGGGAAATCGGTCTACGGTAATCAGGTTTTTGCTCCCTTCAAGATACTGAGACAGCTTTCACCGATCTCATGGATGTGGCTAATTTATCCCCTGCATCCTCCTCCTAGGTTGAGTCCTTTTTGACTGACAGATCGGCTAGGGTTTTCTCAGGGTGTGCCAGAGCTGTACTTAGCAGCTTGACTTGCGGCATGCCTCGGGGCTCCTGTCTGGCCCTGATCCTGTACAACTTATATACTTGTCCCCTTTTCAATCTGTTGGACAGCGTGGGTGCTATATATGCCGACTAAACTGATCACACCAAGGCCATAAATCACATCTAATCTATTATTCATGCCTGGATGGCCCATAATGGCATTTTACTCAATGACGCCAAGACAGTACATTTGATTTTGGGAATTGTGGCTCCTCTTAGGAAATTGAGCCCTGATTACTCCTCATTTACCATCTCAGAGTGTTTTATCCCTGTAGCCTCTAAGGTTAAAAGCCTCAGCACAATTTTGGATGCCAAACTGACCATGATTCAGCATGTAAACAATGTTAAATCCTTGTGTGCCTGCTTTCTTAAACTCATCAGGCAGATTCGCCCCTATGTCTCTGCTGCTTTAAGCATGCAGCCGCACATTGCACTCTAGGGATACAGATCAACTTGAGATGAAGCTCTTTAAACTGCAACGAACTAACAGTTCCATGTTTGATCATGGGCCTGATTACGAGCTGATCGTTAAATGAAAAATGTCAGTAATACTGTAGTATTACTAACTTTTTTCAACTACCGTCATATTATGAGTGTAATATGATAGCAATTAGTGAAAACGTTGGTAAATACCGACATTTTCATTAATGCTGTATTACGAGAACATAAATATGTTGGTATTAATCTCAGTAATACTGAGAAAATTAACAACAGCTATGGAGCTGTCATTCATTTTCTAAAAACACCCCTGGTGCCCTCTAATATGAGGTGCAATGCAAGGGTGAGTTAAATCGGCTCCAGGATGGCCTGGGCAGAATTAACTGTTTCACTCCAGCCCAATAAAAGTGCCTTTTTGGCACTTTTATGGGGCAGGGTGAAAATTGTTGGTAAATGGTAGATGGCAAATAGAATTTGTCATCTATCATTTACTGACTTTACTTAGTTGAAAATCTCGGTATCCATGCAAATGTTGGCATTTACTGACATTTACAACAATACCAAGATTTTCAACTCAAGATATGTCGGTATTTGTGTTAACGACTTTCTCTGTGATGGAATAAATATTGTATTGTTTATCGACATTTATTTAAAAAAACTCAGAATCAGGCCCCATATTTCTCCATCTCTGTGGAACTCTCTGTCACACTCTTTGAGTCGTGTACCACTCCTTCAGGATTTTAAACTTGCTGTAAAAACATATCTATTCAACAATGCTTGCCTAGACTGTTGTTCTTGAATATTTTTATTGCATTATTCTGATTATTTAGCTTCCTTGTTTTTTATGCAGTCCTCTGAAGCAATGTGCATGCTGTATTCCACACAAATTTAAAAAAAATAATAATAATAATGCAGAGACACCATCATCTATGTGCCAGCATGCACACATCCTTATACAAGCACACCACATCCATGTGCAGGCATACCATAATGTATTCACAAGTAACCAGTCATCCATCCACACTTACCATCCATTCACAAAAACACTCACCAATCAATGTGCACAAACCATGCACCAGTACTTTGTGCAAAAGAATAGCGGGCCGGCTGTCACTATTGATAGAGGTGGGCAAACCCTACTGTGCTCAAGCTGGACTCGATCGATTTCAAGTTCACCACAAATTTATCTCCAAGAGCACAGCTCAAGCCCAGGGGCTCACATATGCAGGGAGCAGTGAATTCTGCATACTGTAGCCTTGAATGGCAATGTATAAATGCACTGAATTTATACATTGTCACTCTACATTGTCGCACTAAAATGTATAAATGCATTGCAGTTTTACAATTTTGCGCATTTCGGCTCGGTTTGTGATTGGGCTTGGGCTTGTGGAGCCCACACCCGGCTAGGCTGGAGCTAAAACATTTCAGGCTCGCAAAGTTCTAGCTATTGGTGCCCAGTCCAAAAGGGCAGAGTGCCTCTTTGTATGTACATCTGTCTCTCTCTTTGTGCTCAAGATCAGAGGGTGTAGTGTCTTCAAGCATAATAGAAGAATGCCTGATGTTCGTATGCCCAAGAGGACATGGTAAAGTACCACTGCCTCCTTTCATGCATGTGAAAGACAGGTGAGATGGCCACACTGTGACTCCAGCATACCTGCAGTAAGTCGGGGTACCGGCTAGGTACTTACTGTTCCATAAACACTATGAACCCTGAAAAGAATGCATGCTGGAGAATGACAACACACTGATGGTTTACATTCAAATCTGATTAGTAACAGGTAGACTGAGGGCCCGATTATCATTACGGCAGATTTCGCCGTTTTTTCTGAAAGTGCGTCCGCCACTTTCAGAAAATCTGCCACTTTTTTGGGGGGCGGAGATTCCACCAAATTAAGATGGTAATCAAGAAATGGCGGACGTAATCCACCATTTCTTGATTAATCCATCATAATAATGGCGGATTCAGCATAATTCTGGCAGATTCTAAGGTGGAATCCGCCAGAATTATGACTTGGCGTTTGTAACGCTGGTTAATTCTGGCGGAGCCAACGAGGCTCCGGCCACAATTAGCCAGCGTTACAAATTTAAAAAATATTTTTTTTATTTGAGGTGTTTTTGGGTAGGGGGGACCTAGAGGAGGTCCCCCCTACCCAAAAACACAACCCTTAAAAAAAAAATGTGTTTAAAAAAAATAAATAAAAAAAAAGGGTGTTTGGGG
>JAXCLM010155310.1:0-16769 GCA_035583075.1 Eurycea guttolineata | reverse complement strand
AACCCCTTAATGAATTGGCACGAAATTTTCAAAAAAAAACTCAGTCTGGACCAAACTCTCCTTTTGGAAAGCTTCGTGAAGATTCGTCGAGCGGTTCAAAAGTTATAGGGATTTCAATTTTGAGATTTCCAATGGAGATGGATCTCAACTTAACTCTCTGCCGGCGACCGCCGGCAGAGAATATCCATATAATATATATATATATCATATATATATCCATATATAATATATATTAGGGCTGGGCGATAAAACGATAAATTATCGTTTTCCGATAGAAAATGCCTATCGAACGATAATTTTGCTATATCGAGTTGGTCGATATAGTTTAAAGCACCATTTATTAGTAAAGGCCGCCATCTAGTGACAAAAAACAGGTACTACACAGAGCAAAATCCTTGTTTTATTTATTTATAGATTAACATGTACTTAAAAATTGTCCTCTCGTGGACATTTTTTATTATAAACTAGGAATAATTTTTTTCCACCAGAAAATGTGTTATATCGTCAAAAATATCGTATCGGGATATAGAATAGCTATATCGTGATATGACATTTTTGTCATATCGCCCAGCCCTAATATATATATATATATATATATATATATATCATACATATATCCATATAATATATATATATAGCTTATATCCGCGGTACATGTATATCCCTGGCAGCTAGGACTAAAAGAGATAGAGAACTACAGATAACAGCTCTCAAAGACGAGGCTCGTAGATCTGAAGCAGCCTATAGACTTACAAATAGTTGGAAAGATTTTAAAATGTGGAAATCAGGAGTGGGATTGCTCAACACGACTCTTAATCATAAAACAGAACTGCGATTACTGAAACTGAGACAGCGTTTCTATACACAGGGAAATAGATCCGGGAGGGTATTGGCTCAGACCCTGAAGGGAATACAGGACAGGAAACGTATCCCTAAAATCAAAGATAACAAGGGGAAGTGGGCCACATCGGATGAGCAAAAGGGTACATTGTTTAGGGAATTTTATAAGTCACTATACACAAGTGAAGAAACAGACGTAGCCGGCCTTAGAGACTATATCCAGAAACTGAACCTTCCTGAGATCACTGCACAACAGCGCATAGAACTAGATGCTCCTATCTCTCAGGAAGAAGTTCTGAAAGCTATTGCCCATCTCAAACCTAATAAAGCCCCCGGCCCTGATGGTTTCACGGGATTGTTCTATAAAAAATGTGGTACACATCTGGCCCCACACATGGTGGAATTGTTTAATTCGTTTAGAGAGGTAGGAGAGGTCACACACTCAATGCAAGAAGCAGCGATCACCCTCATTCCCAAACCCGAAAAGGACCCCTCATGTCCCTCTTATAGACGAATCTCCCTCCTAAATATTGATGTAAAACTGTACTCGAAAATTTTACCTGACAGACTGGCGTTGGTTCTACCAGACCAGATAGACAGAGACCAATCAGGCTTCATAACTACTAGGAACACCCAGGATAATACTCAACGTATTTTGCATATCGTTGAGAAACTCAAGAGACTTGAGGGGAGAGGGTTCCTGCTGTCACTTGATGCAGAAAAGGCATTCGATAGGGTTGAATGGCCAGTAATATTGGTAGTGTTAGAAGAAATGGGCTTCAGTAGAAGTTTTAATAGAATGGTTTTGGGAAACTATGTGTCCCCGAAGGCGAGGATCTTGGTTAATGGGACCCTGTCGGACTCCTTTGACTTATCTAGAGACACGAGACAGGGATGCCCTCTCTCCCCACTTCTGTTCGCCCTCACCATGGAGCCACTGGCAGAAGCAATACGCCAAAACACACATATAAAAAGGGGTTAGCCTGAGGGGGTCAAGATCATAAAATAACACTCTTTGCCGATGACATCATACTGTCCCTTCGAGAACCTATGACTTCACTTCCGGCACTGATGATGGAGAGTGAGGAATATTTCTCGTTTTCGGGCTTAAAGATCAACACCAATAAATCTGAACTCCTCCCGATTGGAATATCCGTAGATCATTTGGAATATTTTAAAGTACACTCCCCATATAGTATAGAAGAGGAAACTATTACATATTTAGGAGTAAAGATTCCAGCAAAGTTGACGGAACTGTACAAGCTGAACTACACCCCCCTCCTAAATGGTATTAGAATGGAATTAGCTAAATGGAAAAAACTATTTCTCTTATGGACAGGACGTATTAACGCCTTTAAAATTATGATTTTGCCTAAACTACTTTATTTGTTCCAAACGGTTCCAATCAAACTACCCAAAGCATACCTACATAAAATACAGAATCTCCTGTTTGAATTTATTAATGAAACAAGACCTATTAAAGTGGCCCAACAGTTGTCTATGCTGCCGTTAGGAAAGGGAGGATTGGGGGTCCCGAACTTAAGGAACTACTATATGGCCGCACATTTGGGATCGATTTGGGACTGGGGAAAGAAGGATAATACTAAACATTGGGTGGATATAGAAGAAAGATTTGTCCACGGCTACTTGTGGCAACAACCCTGGCTGGCTCGCCCCCATAGATCGAAATCACTATACTCATTGATAGGCCCTGAAGCTACACTGACAGTCTGGGACAGCTGTCACCGAACCCAGCTAATGACTTCCCTCCCCTCTCCCTTTACCCATATCCAATACAATCCGGATTTTCCTCCCGGTATGGAGATAGGAGCTTTTAATTTATGGGCCAAAGGGGGCTGTAAGATTACTATGGATCTGTTCAGTGCAGGGGAATTCAAGACATGGGCACAATGTAGGAGGGAGTTTGGGCTTCCAAGTTCCTCATCCTTTGAATATATTCAATTGCGACATTGGCTGACTAAACCAGAAATGAGAGCAGGGTCTCTTAGATTATTGGGAGACTTTGAGAAAATGTTAGCCACCAGAACACATCGCAGATGGCTACTGTCTGATGTATACAAAATCCTGGGAAAAGTTGCCCAACCCCCTTAACCAAGCTGAAATTAGAGTGGGCCAATGATTTTGGGTTTGGAATAAATGATAGAGGTTGGTTAAACATTTGGCAGAGAGCCAAACAACATGTCTTGAGTGCCTCCCTTCAGGAGATGAATTATAAAATTATAGTCAGGTGGTATAGGACTCCGGTAAGGCTTGCGCAATGTAAATTGACCACGATAACTCATTGTTGGAGAGGGTGTGGTATAGTGGGCTCATATCTTCATATGTGGTGGCAGTGTCCAAAGATAACAGGATTTTGGGGGAAGATAAGGCAGGTGATACTTGAAGTATGCAAGGTGTATTTGCCTACGGACCCTGGAATTTTTCTGCTGGGGGCCCCACGGTCTAGACTATACTCTATGTCACAGAAAATAAAATTGCTGACGATGTGCTTGATGTGCGAGACTTCAGATTGCGACTGTGTGGAAACAACCGATACTGTTGTCCCCTCAATGCAGACGTGGTACCTAGCCATGTGGAAAATCTATAGTATGGAGCATATGCTGTGCAAGGTAAAAGATCAACTACCCTTGTTTGAAATATTGCGGAAACCTTTTGTGGAATATGCTCAAAGCAGGGGCCGAGATGGTGCCCCTCCGCAAACCTTGAACTGTCTGAATATTCAGCCCTGAACCAGTCGGCTTCTCACAGACACCAATAATTTGTTTTGATTATATTTTTGTTTTATTTATTTTTTTGTTTATTTTATGTTATTACATGTTGTGGACATTATGTAATGCGAAGACCAAGGCCATAAGGATTTTCTTTAGGATAAAGCGTTTTTGTTCGTTGAACATGCTGCTCTTGCACCTGTGGCCTAGACTTAAGGAGGATGACAACTGAGGAATGTTTTAATTCCAGACAATGATTATAATTCTGTACTTTTTTTTGATGTAGCTACTGTTTGCAAATCTGGTTTGTGACATGACTTGATTTGTTTTTGAATGATTGTGATTGTCCATACTATGTATGTCTTTTCTAAAATAAAAAAAGTTTAACAAAAAAAATGAAGCGTAGTATTACAGTCATTAGGTTTTTGAAATAAATCAAATATGAATTTAATTTCTGCCCACGTAATCTTAGTGCCCAAATATAAAACACAAGTATGAGCAATATTCAATGTAGTTTTAATAGTGGGATGCACTGAATTGAAATATTAAAAACATTCCACCAGTGAGGCTTGGTCTCCTGTCCAGGCCGGGAATACGTCATCAATATAGCGTAAATACATTTTTATCTTGTCATTCCATCTCGAATTGTAAACATGTTGCTTGTCCCGAGCATACAGATTTGCAAGACTTGGAGCGAAATTGGCCCACTTACCTCACTTTGATTGTATGTTTTGTTTTATCAGCAGTCCCATAGACTGCCATTTGTACACAGCCAAAGCCGATTCTAAAAAGCTTCCAATGAGAGAGATCAGCCCATGGGGGAACATCTGGTTTCAGCTCTCCAGTAACTTCAATTTTACAGACACAGACTTAACTGCTGGATTGGGCTCCATGCCATCATACATATGTGCCCCTGTTAATGTTGCGATGCGAGGTTTAGCATTGCAACAATGGCCCAGCAGATACCCCGATGGCCCTTGTGTTGGCTTACCACAGTGCAAGGGGTATGTGCATTTAATTGCAGGCAGCAAGGGGCCTGCAATTAAATGCATTAGCATTTTCCTTTTAGTATTTCCCATGCTTTGGAAGCCTCAAAGGAAAGGCAGCAGAGGGTGCTGTCGCCCCCTGGTTTGAGGATTATATATTTTACCCCAGCCGCTGTATCAGCTGGGTAAAACATATAATTAGCCCTGCTGGGACATTATTAACAGTGCAGGGGTCGTACTTGCCCTCTTCCACCAAAAAGGAATTTAACAGGAACACCACTGTGCAGACTGTCATACTGTCATGGGGAATATGGATATGGTGTTGCCTGCCATATATATGATGTTTATGGACTCTGTTTCAGTGGTCCTAGAGCAATATTCCAACTGTGCTTTTCTAATAGATTTGTATCAGTCTCTGGAACACTGGTGTCTGCAAACTGCTTGACCTAATGCTCAACAGGATACAGTATGTACCCTTGTGCTCCACCCCGTGCTGCCGCTGTCAAGGCCACCAAATCCAATGGGCCACTTCACCAACCACGCTTTGCCGCCATTCCTATTGCTGCAGTTGTGTTAGTAAACAATTAACTGCACCAAATGACATCAGCTGAAACACACTCAGAGTTGCCTGAACTTCTAGCATTAATGAGGACAGAATGATGCTCTATATGCCGAGTGGGCCAGAGAATGGTTAACATTTAATTGTGCGCTTTCCAACTCAACATGACAATGTCATTGCTTTTTATCTCAGTAATTTGTACACACACTTCAAGTAAAATTGTATGTAATAGTACAAGGGTGTTTTGTTTACTATTACTTTTTCTCTGTACTACTCATTAAACAATCATGCTTCCAAATAGGCCTCGCCCTGCACCCTCACAGGCTTAGTTTCAGTGTATGAGTAAATGTATACTGCCTACAATGACACAATACATCATCGTCGCGCTTTTCAAGTTTTCCTTCTTTGGGGTGGAGGAGGAGATGCAACATCAGTGCACAAAAATATGGCAAAAATCTGTGACTAAATATATACTAACCAACAGGTATCTTCACAAATGAACAAGTGCAGTCTATACACCTTATGAACAATCGGTGCTTTCTGGCATTGGCATAAATTTTAAATTTCAAATACCTAAATTTAAGGCAACAAGAACATGAAAGAATGAGAGGGAATGTATTTTTGCAGAATTATCTGTTCTTTTCCACAAATTGGATACAAACTGCTTTTAAAATAAGTCATATGCAAAGCAGACACGTTGGTGTTTAAATTAAATATAAGCAGCGTTAACAAGTGTGTTGAGACATATGGATGGTTCATCATTACTGGGAATGGAATAGCTCAATGGGATCAATTATTGTATATGTTTAGATGGTCCTTTCATCTCAAATCTTCGATTATGCTAACAGTTTAATAATCTATTCTTGCCAGGTCATTAACTGCCAAGTGGACTCGTGTCATATATGAACACTTCAGCAACTAACTTTTTATGCAATTAAGTTGTGCAAGTTATGCAAGGACAAGCTCATCTTGTTCATCCAATAGAAAGAGAAATGTTGTATTGTTTTTTGGCAGTTAATAGATTCAGGTTTTATTTGTGGGGTGCACCATTTGTCATAGGGACAGATCATGGTGGTTCCTATTTTTACAAAACTACAATTAGCTAAAAAGGCTCTGCAAGACCGCAAACCACCTTTTGTCAGAGCGGATTCCATCAAGAGAAGGAGGATAATAGTACAGGTCAAACCTGAAAGGCAATGTTGACGGCTGATATATAGCGCGTTAGTCACTAGAAAGCAGGAACTGCTCAATAAATGACATTCAATACATCAAACATCATCAAGAGCACTGTATTCTGCTATTCAGGCTAGATGCCTGGAAAACAGATGTTGGGTTGTAAAAAAGCCTTGCTTATGAAGGAGAAAAATTATGTAATGCTTTCTGCTGACTAAAAGGGCTTTACGGATTTATCAAATTGTTTACTACATACAACATATTTTAACCAGCATTAGGAAAATATTGTATTTGTATCAAAGTTGCATTTTATCCACAAAAATGGTGAAGAACATGTGAGTGTCCAATAATTGGTAGCCATCCATTTTATGTTCTGGTGGAGATGGACTTGATAGGACAGGCATGCCTGCTTTAATTGCAGAATGTTGAACAGCAGCTAGGTGTCATCCACATAACTCTGACATGTTACGTTATGATGGACCAGAAGATCACATAAGGGTCTCGCATAAATGCTGAAAAGTGATGGAGATAAATAGGATCTTTGTAAGACCTAAAAACTAAGTGTGGTGGGGAAGGAAAAGGCTTGCAGTTGAACACTCTAGGTGATCACTTGGACCAAAATCACCTGATTGATGGTTTACGATGGTGCATAACGTACAATTACAAAATGCCTGCAGCACGGAATATCCGCAACCCTGAGCAAAAGGGAAGGCGGTGGCAAGATGAGCCCAAAGAAAGCTTTATTAGAGTCCTGCACAAATTTGTTCTCATCCTGCATTGGGGAAAAAAGGGATTTATTGGAATGCGGGTGGTGCACGAAAGGGTATGGAACAGTGTTAATGGTGAGTTTCTGAAAGTAATCTGCTCCTTTTAAAAGGCATTCATGCCCAGGGATGGTTTTGGAACTCAATACCAGCAATGCAGCGAGGGACTTGAAACTGGTCTCCCAGAAAATGTTAAAAATAGGGCCTGGAGCCAAAACATTCATTTTACAATCAATGTTTCCTCAAAGAAAATGAACACAAAGCGACAGGATTTACAGGCGGCCATAGGTGAAATTCACACCAACCTACAAAACTGAACACAAAGCGACAGGATTTACAGGCAGCCACAGGCGAAACTCACACCAACCTACAAAACTGAACACAAAGCGACAGGATTTACAGGCAGCCATAGGCGAAACTCACACCAACCTACAAAACTGAATACAAAGTGATAGGATTTACAGGCAGCCATAGGTGAAATTCACACCAACCTACAAAACTGAACACAAAGCGACAGGATTTACAGGCGGCCATAGGCGAAATTCACACCAACCTACAAAACTGAACACAAAGCAACAGGATTTACAGGCAGTCATAGGTGAAATTCACACCAACCTACAAAACTGAACATCTCCCCAAACGCAGATGCAAGTTATTTGTCTGCACTATGTTCAGATAGGGTGGGTGTTGTGCTTTTGTTGCCATGAGATTCAACGTGTCCGCATTATGTATGCAGGTTCCCTTTCGCCCTGCAAAGCTAGTTCAGCCTAGTCTACTATTCTGCCAGAAGAGGGACTCTTGAGATACTCTCGGAAACTGAAAGTGCCACCTGTCGCTTCATGTCTCCTTAGCTGGGCGAATGCTTTCAGTTATCTGTAGCATGGACTGCTCATGCAGTTACACCTAGCCCAATAGGAGACTCCCATAGTTACCTGTACTGTATGCATATTAATAAATCGGTCAGACTTGAGTTGGAGGGCTACAGAACATGACGGTACTGTATAATATTTATGAAGTCCTGCTCACATATTTGGATGCACACAGGCCACTAGAATATGTATTTTAAACGTGGCACCAAACTTTTGGGGGTACGTGTAATTGACTCTATGATATGCTACCCATCCTCGATCCATACTTTTTTCATTGCTGCCGTTTGCCGCACTCCGTGTGGCAGTGATAGGGATCATGAAGATTTCCGAAAGCTTTGATTTGGAGTAGAGCTGCTAATGCAGTACAAAAATAGCATGAAACAGACCGGTAACGGGCTGAAGTCCTAGGCACTGACATCGACAGTATCTGTGGTGATTAGATCACAGTATATGGCGGCCTTTGTGAAGCTAATTTAAGCCCGACACCCTTCAGGTGCCTGACCGCTGGAGGAGGGAACAAAGCTTTCGACACAGGCAGAGAAAGTCATTCAAGACTGGCTGTAAAATAGCATGAAACATGCCGTGAACAGGTACAGTAAATGTCCCAGGCACCAACCAGCTGATCTTATTTTTGCCTCATTAATACAGTTTATTGGTTGCTACCAAGTAATTGCAATAGCATTCATAACCATTGTTTTGGATGTGCATGCAGTTACACCTATCCTACATCAGAGGGCTTGCACGGCCACAATTTGCATATCTTACACGCAGCACTGAACAGCGCAGATTTGACCTAATCTTATACACGAATATGCTGTTTTCACTCTTAAATTTGAATGTTTTGGCCCAAGTGGGGCTGGACCTAACTGTATTTTATGCACTGGCACCACAAAGGTAGCTTCACTTTCACTGCACCATAAGTGCATCCTGCACGGACCGATGTGGACGGCATATGCTATCGATCTACAGTTGTGTATTTTTTCCACTAGCTGTCGCGGTTGATATTTACGGCACTACATGTGGCGGTGATACACATCATGCACAATCTTTTAAAGCTCTGCTTTGCGGCAGAGCTGCTACTGCAGTACAAAACAAGCATTAGTAATGCCAATACTTTGACGAGTTTGGCAATTGGTGGCTGTATGTGATACTGTTGTTGATTTACAACAGACTATTATTAGATATAATGAACAAACAAACAGTAACGGGGTGGGAGAGGAATGACAAACAGTTACGGGGTGGGTGATGAACGAGACAGAATCAGTAATGGGAAGGGGTGGGAGAGGACTGACACACAAAGAGTAACGGGAGCGGGTAATAGAGGAACGACAAACAGTAACGGGAGGGGGCTGGGAGAGGAAAGGCACAAACAGTAATGGGAGGAGAGTGGGAGAGGAACGGCACAAACAGTAATGGGAGGGGATGGGAGAGGAACGACAAACAGTAACAGGAAGGGGGTGGGAGAGGAACGACAAACAGTAATGGGAAGAGGGTAGAAGAGGATCGAGAAACAGTAATGGGAGGGGGTTGGTAGGGGACCGACAAACAGTTTCGGGAGGGGGATGGGAGTGGAACGACAAACAGTAATGGGAGCCGGTGGGAGAAGAATGACAAACAGTAACGGGAGAGGGGTGGGAGATGAACGACACACAGTAAAGGGAGGAGGTGGAATAGGAATGACAAACAGTAATGGGAGGGGGTTAGGGAGGAGACCGACAAACAGTAACAGGAAAGGGATGGGAGAGGAACGACAAACAGTAATGGGAGGGGGTGGGAGAAGAATGACAAACAGTAATGGGAGGGGTGGGAGAAGAACGACAAACAGTAATGGGAGGGGTGGGAGAAGAACGACAAACAGTAACGGGAGGGGGTGGGAGAAGAATGACAAACAGTAATGGGAGAGGGTGGGAGAGGAACAACAAACAGTAAGGGGAGGTGGTGGGAGAGGGACAACAAATGGAAACAGGAGGGGGTGGGAGAGGAACAACACAAACAGTAATGGGAGGGAGTGGGAGAAGAACGACAAACAGTTACGGGATGGGGTGGGAGAGGAATGACAAACAGTTATGGGAGGGGGTAGGAGAGGATCGACAAACAGTAATGGGAGGGGGTGGGAGAGGAAGGACACAAACAGTAACGGGAGGGGGGTGGGAGAGGAATGAGACAGTTATGGGAGGGTGATTTGAGAAGAACGAGACAAACAGTAACGGGAGGGGGTGAGAGAGGAACAGCACAAATGGTAACGGGAGAGGGATGTGAGAGGAACGACACACAAACAGTTAGGGGCGTGGGAGAGGCACGGCACAAACAGTTACGGGCGGGGGAGAGTAACAGCACAAACAGGGACAGTGGATGAGCTCCACTTACCGTGCAGCTTGCAAAGAGCACCGGGTGGCCATCTTGGATCAGGCCGCTTAGCCTGATCATCGCGCACTTGCGCTGGAACGCGTTTGCTTTCCAGAGCATTCATGACGTCGCCGATTGCGGGAGGAGCCAGACGAGGCTGGGCGGTGCTTCTGGCAATGTGAAACAGGCACAGCCAACCACGGTACAGCGTGAGTGTGATGTGCAGTTAAGCACGTCACACTAACGTGCGACCGTGCAAGATATCCCTTTTCACTTACACACAGCATAACTGGCTCTGTGCATGTCCCTTCGTGGCATGCCATCATCAAAATAAAAAAGGATTAAGGATGTATTATTGGTGGTGAAAAATGGAAGAGGAATTAGATGAGGCTTTTGCAAATTGTGTTGCTTGTGGCAAGAGGGGCAAGGTTCTGAGCGGTACAAAAAGAGCCTCTAACTAATGTTAACTATGAACTCAGACCATGGTGGAAGTTAGCCTTGGATATCATTGGTCCTGTTGCTGGTCTACCCTATACTTCTAGTATGGGATAGTGTTAGTGGATTATTTCTCCAAATGGATAGAAATTCCGTTTGTGTCATCTGTGATGACAAAATCAGTCAAAAGATTTCTTACAAACATTTTTGATGGTGAGAGTTAGCGCCGAGAATTAGTGACGAACAACAGTGTAAAATTCATAAACCTGGAGATGGAGGATTTTTTAAAGTATTTTGGGGTTGTTCACAAGACTACCTCTTTATATAATCCTAAAACTAATGGGGCTGTAGAACGTGTGAATAGAATTGGGAAGGAGAATATTCAGCTTTCGCTGCTTAATAGTTTAATTTGGACCTATTGCACCTCAAAACATTGTGTTACAGGTGAAATACCTTTTTGTTTAATGAGGGGTAGATTACTGTGTTCCAAATCAGCACCACAATTGCAGGAGAGGAAGTGGAGTTGTGCTCCCTGTGGTGAAATAGGGGAACGTATAAGCAAGAAGAATAAGGAGAGTAAAATGTATTCTAATCACACGTTTTCTGTAAAGTCTGTGCCTTTATCTGTGGACGTCTGGGCGATGTAGTAAAAGTTAGGTTTACGGAGGGAAGGGGGGAGTCTAAAAGGTCCTTATAGTGTTGCTAAATGGACTTAAAAAAATATTGTTCTAAAGGATGAAATATCCTGGAATAAGGACAGGTTTGTCAGAGTGAGAGGTGACAAGATCGAATCTTACATCCTGATTATGAGTTTCACTTTAGAGGTAAAACTTGAGTAAAAACTGCCTACTTATGAGTTTACAATAAATTTCAAGATCAAAGAGCATTTTACTGAAACACATAATACAGTGCTTATTCTATGTGCAAGCTCCTATGTTAAATCAACCAAATTATGAGTTTCAGTAAAATCAACCAAGATCAACCAAGTTGAAGGCTACTAACAAGTCCAGCAGCATAAGCAGGGCCAGGTGCCCTCGCTCTAAAATATCCAAGAGATTAGATTTAAGATCGATCAGGGCCAACCCGGTGCCATGCTTGGCCCGAAACCCCAACTGCCGGGGGCTAAGAGAAGCCCATGTGTTTCCAAGAAACTTTGGACTTATAGATGCTCAATGCGATCCAGGATCTTAAGCAGGAATGGCACATTCGTAATGGGTCAATAGTTTCTGGTTACGGCAGGGTCTAGGGACTCCTTTTTTCAGGAGAGGGGTAATCCAGGCGGCTTTAAGAACAGACGGGTCATGGGCAGCAGCAAAGGACGAATTGACACATTTGGTGATGAGTGGAACCAGAGTAATTATGCAATCCTTGATCACAGAAGTTGGACAAATGTCCCCCTTACAGGATGTGGGTTTCATAGCCCTCACTGTAGAATTATCCTCCTGCTCAGAGACCGACAGAAAGAGAAGAACAGCGGGGGTCCACAGGAGGGGCCAGGTGCTGTCACTGCAGAGGTTCTTGGCAGCAACATTTTCCCCCTCAAGCTCCTTAACCCCTTCAGTGCGAAGGACATGTCAGACACGTCCTCTAGGGTTGTAATAGATCCCTTTTTCCATTGGAATAACATGGGCCCCATACTTTTGATGCAGCAGTTAAGGGGTTAAAGAACTCCCTGGCGCAAGATTTAGCATTATGAATCCTCTCATTGAGGGCATCTCTCTTAGCTTTCACTACAGCACAGCTACTTTATAACGGGAGGCAGCCAGCAATACCGGGTCTTTACAAGACCACCACCGTTTCTTTGCCACCCTCTTACCTTTCCTACAGGCGAGCACTTCATTATTGAACCAGGTCTTGCTTTTGACCTCGGTTTTGACCAGCTTTACTTTTTCAGCTGCTAGCTGGTCATGATACTGGAGGTAATTCTCAAAAAGAGTTCAGCCAGGTCAGAGGGATCACTGGCAATTGAAACACGTGCCAAGAAAGGATCTGCCAGCTTGGCAAAGGTTTGCGTAGAAATGTTCGTAAGCAGACGCACTTTCTTCCTGGCTCGAAGGTTGTCGTCCACCTGCTTCAGTTTAGCAGGCAGCACCAGCCCGACCGTGATAACGAAATGATCAGACCATGGACACAGAGATACTACAGCTGAGAAAACAGAAATATTGTGCGTTAGAACCCAATCAAGCGTCTTTCCCTCCTTGTGAGTAGGGGACTCAACATGCAGGGGTAAACAATGCTTGTATATCCCTGTGGACGGCAAGAGGCAAGTGGCACAGAATTCAAGGAGGGCTAGTGTAAGAGCAAAGACTGTCAGGGAAACAGAAGTGAAAATGGGGAGGGGGAGAATGCTGAGGTATGGTCAGTTAATGTCAGCATTGCTCATGGTAAACAGTATTAATGGATCACTCTTTTTGGAATAACATAAATATATAATACATATTGATGAGGAAAACATTTTCCTCTTTTGTCCATTTTGCCCCTCTCCCCATTTTGAAGTTTGTAACTGGCCCTACTGCTGTCAAGGTCCCATCATAACCAGGAGGCGACTAAACGGAAGGTATAATGTCTATGGTAATTGAAAGTACCTGAACTGACTGAAGAGCTCCCACATCCCCCAGTGCCTCCAGGAATCTGCCATTGGGCTCCTGGCGAAAGCTCAACAGTACTGCTACAGCCAATGTTCCCCTCCCCTGACGATGAAACTCATGGGAGTAATTGTAGCAATGCCAAGTCCCGTGGGTACTCTTAGCAAGGATCCAAGCTCGGACGCAACTACATTGGGCTTCCTGGGCTTCAGTCCCCTCTCCCTCAAATTCATTGAGCTTCCTTCTAGCCCGAATTAAGCTGAGAGTTGTAGCTATTACAATCACAAAAGAAGAATGAATGAGCCTCATATGGCTGAAGCCTGATAGTTGAGTTCTAATGCAGTACTTTTGCACTGTAGCCCATCAACAAAATTATTTTTATTAAGAATTGCTCTTGCATGCAACCTGCTCATTAACCCTGCGTCCAAATCCACTTGAGCTCTGCCTCCACAAATTGACGTTAGCTCATCCCCTGTCCCTCCTCCCCAGAACTTGAAGCCTTATAGAGGCAATGGATCCATAGCTGGGTCATTGATAATATATATATTGAGTTCCGCCAGCATTGTACATAAGGTTAGGGGTATATTTACTGGGGGGTCAGGGGTGGGGGGATATTTTCCCCACAGATTTGTCACTCTGTTGGGTTAATTACACATTTGTTGACAGAAAAGACACAATATTTCTATTAATTGCAGGTTTGTTGAGAAATTGGAGTAATAGATCAAGAATTTGGAAGTGTTGTTGGGAAATCGTCATGTGCATCCTCGTAGAACACCCCCCAATATTGCAGGGCTAGCTAGGCCCCTGCATAGGGCTGCCCACCTACCAAAGACATGTTACTTTTAGGTGACGCACTGGCCTCCGGAAAGCCCTATGATAGCACACGGCTGGCGATTACTGGACATCCCCGGGAGCAAGGTGAGGGGATTATCAACATACACAATAGGGGCAGCCATTTCCAAAGCATTCCTTGAATCCTGCAGTGGCTGGTATACGCATGCACAGCAGTATTTCAAGCTTTCCAATAGACTTCGGGCTACAGCCCAGACATTCAGGACTAAATGAGCATTCAAAATCACTTTTATTGCTCACACTTGCGTGCTATTAACATTACAGCAGTGCAAAGTGCAATTTCCATTCTTTTCAATCGAGGCTATTGCCAGGACACAGAGCTTTAGCCTTCTTAGCCCCCCCCCCCCAACAATGCCTATGCCTAGGTATACTCTCCAGGTGGCAGGGGAACCCCAAGGCTTTTTTCCCGTCATTCCCTGTTGGCACCCAATGGCGGGTGGTTGGGGCATGGAGGTGGCAGTTACAATAATGCTACCCACAATCGCTTTGTAAACATGATTAGCTGGCAGTGGCGAGAGTGGTTTGTGCTCGCTGCAGAGGGCATCACTTACTTTTGGGCAGCTCACCAGGAAACTACCAATGAACTTGAGGGTGATAATCGCCCCTTTGACCTCTCAGTGTTGGACCGGAACCCAAATTCTATTCGAGCAGCCCAAAAAAATCGACCCACAAAAACGATAGATATGGGGTGGGTGGAGGCAGGGAAGGAGGGGTAAGGGTGCTAGCAAGAAAAAAATCAACACACTTTGCAGAAAAAATAGTCCCGCCTGCCCCATAAAAATCTAGAGCTGGGAGAGCCTTAGTGGGCTCGCGCTGGGCTCGAGCCCAACCTCAAGCTCGGCTTGGGCTTGCTAGGAATTTGGCTACTAGAGCCCAGCTCGAGCCCAGGGGCTCAAATATGCAGGACACAATGAATGCTCTGCATACTGTAGCCTTCAGTGAAATTGTAATTCTCACTCTAAATTTCCGCACAATAATGTATAAATTCACAGCGTTTATCCAATCCTGCGCACCCTGGCTCGGCTCGTGATTGGGCTCGGGCTCGCAGAGCCCATGCCAGGCTCGGCTCATGCTGCAAAATTTCAGGCTCGCCCAGCTCTATAAAAATCGTCCTGGGACCCAAATTTCATTCAGGCAGCCCAAAAAAAACAGCCCACAAAAACGATTGCTGAGCGGTGGGAGGAGGCGAGGGAGGAGTGGTAAGTAAGGGTGCTGGTGAGAAAAATCTGTCCACATTGCCAAAAAAATCGTTCCGCCTGCCCTAAAAAAATCGTCCTGAGACCCAAATTTCATTCAGGCAGCCCAAAAAAAATATCGACCCACAAAAACGATTGCTGAGCGGTGGGGGGGGAGGGGCGAGGGGGAAGAGACGGGGGAGGAAGGGTAAGGGTGATGGTGAGAAAAAAAATCTGCCTGCATTGCAAAATCGTCCCGTCTACCCCAAAAAAGCTCCCCACTTCCCCAAAATCTTAAAATGTTGACCCTTTGTCTCTCCTTGGTGCCCCCTGGTGGCAGAAGTTCAGCAGCGTCATGGTTGTACTAGGTGAAGGAATGAATTAATGAATATGGGGCAGCCCATCTATGAGGATGAAATGAAAGTTGAAAAGCTCTTGTTTTGCTCCCATTTGCGTCCCGTTAAGATTACAGCAGTCCAGAGTGCAGTTTCCATTCAGGGTTATTGCCAGCACTCTCGGGGCTTTCGCCCCCTTAGATCCCCTAACAACGCCACACACCAAAAAAAAATGATTTTTCTCATTCACATCACTAAAAGTGTAATAATTCTTGTATGGACAAAAGGCCCCTCAACCCACTGAGCTACTCAGCTACTCTTGTGATAACCAATCACGGCGACGTTCTGACCTTCGCTCTTTTTAAACTACAGACTTTGTTTAAAGCACGCACTTCAGTTGAAGTGATTTAAATCCTTTCGTCGTGTGACACATTTCTTTCTAGCAAGTGACAGCTTAATTCTGACAAAGAAAAATAAGCGGGGCTGTTTTTGGGTGTCAATGAAAAAGTTCCACACGTATAGAAAGAGCGCGCCCGGCGGGGTGCATTCTGCACGCGACCAACACCAAACAAACCTTTTCACCTGACAGCCGAAGGGTGGGGGCGGGAGGCGGCATTCAAATAGCGTCCAAGCTATTGGCTGCAGTGGGTGGGTCGGAGATGCTGCACATGTTTAATTAGGCTTACCAAATCTGGGAGAGATTTGTGTGGCTCTTGGGGGCAGAACTCAAAAAGCAGATCTGTAAGCACTGAGGCGCACGGAGAAGAGAGGCGGGAAGGTGGAAGAAGAGAGAGGAAGAAAGGAGGAAAGAGGGAACGGATAAAGGAAAGAAAGAGGAAAGAAAGAAAGAAAAGAAACGAAGAAAGAAAGAACGAACAAAATAAAGAAATCTGGAAACAACTTTTTTGGAGTGCGTTTGGTGCATTTTCTGTGTTTCCCACTCTTTTAAAGCTAATATCCTCCTCCCCCCAACTTGTACTGGGAACACCAAGGAATACAAGCATTAGTAATGCCAATACTCTGACGAGTTTGGCAACTGCTTGCTCGGAGGAAGGAGTGGGGGAGGGGGACGAGAAACACCAAAGTAACGCGCATCACCACAGTAAGGGGAGGGGACAAAC
>JAXCLM010144216.1:0-16893 GCA_035583075.1 Eurycea guttolineata | reverse complement strand
TTTGGAAGTTGCGAGCGCACACCATGGGCTATTGTTCCATGTTGCGCCTCGTTCCGGTCCCACTCGCTCTGATTGGCCTGCGCTAATCCTCCCTCGGAAGCTCCGCTCTCTGTGTTCCCAATGTGCAACATTTCTCTGGGAACCGTGTCCGCTGAGGCACATACATCTTCATCTACATTTTCTATAGGACACAATGTACATGTTCTGTCCATTATGGGGAGGAGCAGAGCTCCCTATTTATCCCCGCACGCCCGCACCACCGGGTCGCTCTTCCTGCACAACTATCCTGCGGACCACACGTGTCCGCACCCCTGTGACTCCCAGACAGCCGAGACAGAGACCAAGACCACACCTGTCTCAGCCACCCCTTACGGGAAACGAGCCACAGATCCCATAGCCCCACACGGCCCTGCTGCCCTGCACCGACCGGAAGACCCTCTCCTCCGCGAGCCCTCCAGCCCTGGTGCACGTCCCGCGCCTCCCGTGAATGCTGGTCCCTGCTGCCCGGAACCGAGGGTCCCGAAGCCGTGTGTGCGCGAACGCGAAGTGATTCATTGTGGTGAGACCCTGTGATGATATATGCTCTCTGCTAACCCTTTTCCTTCTTGTCAGGAAATGTGCAAGCTGCGAGGAGCATGTTTACGTGATTAGCGTAGTGAGCTTAGTGTATTGCTGGGTGCCTCATGTCCACTGTTATTCCGCAGGGATACAAAAGTCACGTGTGCCAGTAATGTTTACTAACAGCCCTTTTTCGGAACAGATGCTGTATAATAAATCTCTAACTGTCCCACTGGTGTGATTATTGTCTCCCAAAGTACGGTGGTGTTATCACGGAACCGGAAGGTAAGCTCACTGTGATTGGTGCCTGCGGGCGCATCTGGGTTTTCTTATGCAGTCGTGTTAGGTAGCCCCATATCCCCATATATATATATAGGCTACCCCGAGGAACCGGTGTTCTGACAGATTGACTGATCTAATCATGTATAACTAACCCACAAATTAGTCATAGATGGAACAAGTTGCCTGGCTTGGGCAGGTATTGGGGAAGTCTATGAACACATAAAATTGGCTGGAAAGGGAGCCAGATGGTCGAAATCGAGTTGGGAAGACCCCGCTGAACTTGCAGCTTAAAAATACTGTTATCCAGTGGTGAGAAAGCGCTATACAAGAACCCAGATAACATAATAAATCGCCAAACTATCATATTTTTGGTGTTATTCCTCAGCTTACAACTAGAAGGGAGTAAAAGAATAGACACATACTATGCATCTATTTTTGTGTTTAAATCATGTCCAACTAAATCGAGGTAATGCACTACTTTAAAAGTGCAATATTTTTTGTTTTTGTTTTGTTTTATTAAATCAAAGCATTTTTAAAACAAATAATAAACCACAGTTCTATGAAAAGTTATAAAGGAGAATGCAAAAAGCTAAAGTTGTGATAGTTGATATTTGGCCCCTTTCAGGCTGATCCACAAATGTGTTGAATATATTTTACAATTTTGTTTTCTGTGTTATTCCCATTGAAATTAATGGCAGTTACACCAGAGTAAATCACCTTTCATATATCGCCTGTTGTCGCCAAAACTTTTGTAACCTTGTAACTATGTAATCTGTAACCTTGAACCCAATGTAACCATGGTGCGCCTAGATGCCTGAGGGTTTGGGAGCGCTATACAAATGTTAAATAAAATTAAAAATAAAACAAAAAAAGTAAGGATTGTTATGGTTAATTTATGGTTTATTATACTTTAAGACTCACATTTTGGCACTTAGAAGCAGTAGCGAGTAATGATGGTGCGGTGAGCCATGAAGAATGTCATGTGGCTTTGTAAGCAATGTGTTAACTTTCCCCATCTTCATTTGCTTTGCCATCAAGGCTCTGCTTGGTGCGGAATGGTGCTTCGAGGACACCACGGTGGGGGGAGGGCATATTGTTCACAGATAGATGCCTGTTAGACGCCTATTAGTTCTTCTTGGCCTTTTGTTTTCCTTGGTGCAGCAGGTTTGCACTTACAACAATCTGTTGCATTGGTTCCAGCGCGCACAGGGGGTGATTCACAAAGATTTACTCATGAGTAAGTCATGAGTAAAGTTTCTCATGAGTAAACCCAATTCACGAAAACTGTGTGCAGTTGTGCAGTTGGTGCGCACTTGCGCATGACATGCGCAAGTGTGCAGTCACCTCATCATGAGTAAGTTAATGCTGCTCTGAGCTGTAGTAGCGACCATGAAAATCAATGGTGAAGCAGTGGAGGGAGGCAGGAGCCATTCTAAAGGTAAATCCTGGAAAATAATGACACGGGGCTCTGCAGCATTTTCACAACTCTCGGATGCAGGGTACGTGCCTGGTCGCATTATCGTTTAGTGCAGCGGTGAAAGGAAGAGACAGTACACAGATATGAAGATTCAAAGGCAGCTCATCAGAAGAGGAGAAAGAACAGTCCGAAGATAGGAGATAGTAAGTATGAGAAAAAAAGGGTTCCACCCATGAGGTCAAACCCCCCTGGTGATGGAAGGACACAGGAGGTATGGATTGTAACCCTGCGAATGTGCCCTGAAGAAAGAAGACAGGAGCAGAAGAAGGGACAGAAGCCAAGCACCGGAGTACGTACAAGGACACAAATGGAGGCAACTAAGAGGGCGTCAAATCCCACAGAATTCCCAAGACAGATCTAGCTGCCTTGGACTTCGTAGAACCTGGAACCCTGGGGAAGAACACCAAGGACCACTGCGAGTCAGAAGCTAAGCAATCCCCAGACAGATCTAGCTGCCCTAGATTGTTGTTAAACTCTGGAACCCGGATGGAGAGAAGACACAGGATTGGCAAACAGGCGGAGGATGGACAGAAGGTGGAAGGTGGAAGATTGAGCCCATCCAGGACCTGAGGACACAGAGCCCCACTGCCCAAGGGGAGAGCGTACCGAGGAGGGGGCGAACCACGGACCCAGGAATCCAGGCAAACACCCATCGGAGGAGCACGGACAGGATAGGAGATATGCAGAATGAAGTACGGAAAAAAGGAAACATAGAAGATGGACAGCCTACTTACCAAAGGAGTGAGACGCGAGGGTCCACTGCACTCGAAGCAACCTTATTCATGGCGTCCGGAATTGTGTTTCTTTTGCTTCCTCTCACTCTTCCCCTCTGTGCATTCCTTTTGGTATCAATTTTGGGGGTGTTGTTTTGCAGAAAGATCGTTTTTGGTACTGCGCAATATACATTTTGTGTACATTTTTCTATAGGTTTTGGGAAGAGGAGACCAAGCTTTTGTAGCCGTGTGTGCTGCACACTTCAACACACTTTCTTCCTTCTTCGCTTCCCCCTCTCTCGTTCCTGACCAAAGGCACTTAGCTTGGCTTATCTGAATCCAGTTCAATAACCTGACTCTGAGGCTTTTAGCGAGAGGAGAATATTTTGTGCACACTCTATCACTGCCTGTGACCGACAACCGCACCAAACTAGTGCTGGGCACAAAACGCCCTTCGGCTATACTTCTTTCCTGGGTTTTTCAGCTGACCGCTGTTCTCTGACCAGACTGTGAGGCTATCCTGAGTACATACCTATCCTGTCCGGTGACAGTGGTTTCCGGTGCCAGTCCCTGAGGTCCCGAGTGCATTGATCCCAACTTATCATCTTGGTGAGACAAATGTATATGATGTTCTGTTCTCTTCTCTCCTAACTTTTGTCTCCACAGCCAAGAATAATGGTTTTATTTTTGCTGCCAACTGTGTTAGGGAGACCAACTGCCCTTGTCCCTCACCAGGAGGCTAGGCTGGGTTACACCTCCCTCCTGCCGGCAGAATTGGTGTGTGTCATAAGTGAGCGTACCTTCGAGCGCAGCAACCTGTGTATTTAGCCAGGCAAGTTTCCCAGGTTAACCTTGCCCTACTCAACGTTAGCTTGCGTTGTCTATACGGGCCATGTTTCTTCACTCGTCCAATTTAGACCGCTGTCATTTATTGACACAATGCAAATAGAGACATATGTCCCAAACTGGCCTCGTTTTGCAGCAGGAAATTATGCGGTTAGGCAGCATAACTCACTGTTTGATGCCAGGCTTATACTGTAGAAATATCCTGAGTAGAGTACTCCACTGAAGTCTGCAGGCCTGCCGACCGAGCCCCTCCCGGCACAGCGCCGCTACTCCAAACATGGGCATCTGAAAGCCATTGAATTCTTGTATAATGTGCCAAAGAGGTGGGATTGGATCAGTGGCATGCCACCAGTTGGTGGGTTTTTGGTTTCCATGAAATATTGGCATTTGAAATTCAGGCATTGGAAATTAGAGCGCCCACACTAAAGTGCACCTCCATTTGTTATAGTGCACAAGAAAAATAAGCACAAACAGTGCACTTACCAAATGAGCACCAGTTCACTGTTTCCAATACAGCATTTTATTGTATTTATTTATTTATTTCATTTGTTAAGCGCCCCAACCCTGGGGCATCTAGGCGCTGTTACAGAAAGGAAGAGAGAGGAGATAGAAAGTACAAGGAAAGGGTGCCGATGGTTACAGTGGTCGGCGGCATGGACATGGACAGTGGCAAAAAGTCTTGGGGGTCGGTATCGGTTGAAGAGTACAGTCTTTGGGTGTCCTCTGAATGGACAGTGGCAAAAGTCTTGGCAAAAGTCAGTATCGGTTGAAGAGTGCAGTCTTTAAAAGACCTCGGAACTTCCAGTAATAGGTTTCCCTTCTCAGATGAGAAGGTAGAGCGTTCCAGAGGTGGGGGGCTTGGGCGGTGAAGCTGGCACCACCAGCGCTCTTAAGTTTGTACCTGGGCACGTCTAGGAGGCATTCAGCGTTGGATCGCAAAGCTCTGGTGACAGGCCGGCTTCGCGTGTTGAGGTATGGTGGCACTGTGCTGTGTAAGCATCTGTGGGTGAGGGAGAGGGCTTTGAACTCTATCCGGGCACGGACCGGGAGCCAGTGGGCATCACGCCTGGACTGAGAGATGTGGTCTGATTTCTTGATGCCTAGGGCAGCTCGGAGGGCATTATTCTGTACCACCTGAAGCTGGTCCAGGATTTTGCTGGAGCAGCCCAGGAACAGGACATTGCTGTAGTCCAGCTTAGTGAGCACGAGTGCACGGGCGAGGGCTAGGCAGTTAGCAGTGGAGATGTAGGGGCGGCACATATTGATCAGCTTAGAGCTGTAGGCCGTGGCAGAGGAGATGGCATTGGCTTGTCTGGCCATGCTCATATCGGCTTCGAGGTAGGTCCCAAGGGTTTTGACTGACTTCGAGACTGGGATGGGTATGCCGTCAATGATGAACGACGAGAAGTCAGGGCTCAATTTCTTGAGGGAGTGAGGGGTACCGACGATGAGTAGCTCTGTTTTGTCATCGTTGAGACAAAGCAGATGCTCAGCCATCCAGGCCTGGATGACATCGTAGGCTTTGTTGATCGTGACCGTGTCAGTGGGGTGGTTGCCGGTGAGGGGGAGCAAGACTTGCGTATCATCGGCAAAGTTGGTATAGGGAGGCCGATGGAGTTGAGCAGGTCGAATAGGGGCTTCGTGTACACGTTGTACAGGGTGGAGGAGACGCAGGAGCCCTGTGGGACTCCACACGTTACGGGGGTGACGGGGGCGGAGGCGGTGCCTTCGAAGACTCTGGATGTTCTTCCTTCGAGGAAGGAGGCCACCCAGGTAGTAGCCTGCTTGGAGAAGCCAGCGGCTGAGGTTAGGTGGTGGCATAGGGTGGGGTGATCAACCAGGTCGAATGCCGCCGAGAGGTCTAACAGCAGGAGGAGTGCAATGTTACCGGAGTCTCTCGTGGCATCTAATTGGATTTTTAAATCGAGGAGGGCGGTTTCCGTGCCGTGGCCCGGTCGGAATCCAGACTGACGGACGCCTAGGATGTGATGTGCTTCCAGATGCCTCTGTATCTGTAAGTAGGCGACCCGGTCAAGAATTTTTAGGAGGAAGGGGACGGTGGTGATGGGGTGATAATTGGTGGGGATGGTGGGGTCTAGAGTGGGTTTCTTGAGGAGGGGGGCGACCCATGCTTCTTTGATCGCGGTGGGCACTGAGGAGGTGGCGAAGGAGGTGTTTATGAATTGGGTGATGAGGGGCAGGAGGGCTGGGAGGCATTCTTTAACCAGGGGGGCAGGGCACACATCGCCCGCGCAGGTGGAGGGTTTGAGCGTTGCTACTATTTTTGCGATTTCGTCCTCAGTAACTGGGGAGAAGTGGAATGGGGAGGGGAGGGGGCAGGGGTGGTGGTAGCTGGGGTGTGTTTGGCGGCGAGCGCTTTCCGCTGATTGGAGATTTTGATCTTTAGGTTGGCTACTTTGCCGACTAGGGCGTCTTGGATTTGGGAGCACCAATTGTCGGAGCGTTCCATGGTATCGGAAGGAGGGCAGGGGTTCTCTAACTTGCGCAGGATCATGAAGAGTTTCTTTACGTTGGAACCTGCTTGCTCTATGCGGTTGTTGTAGAGGTTGGCTTTGGCTGATGTGATGGAGCGTTTATACGTGGTGTTAAGGGTGGTGAAGGCATCTTTGTTGGCCGGGGTAGGGTTTTTTTGCCAGGCGGATTCAGCGGCTCTTTTCTGAGAGAGTAGTTCTTTCAGTTCGGGGAAGAACTAGGACTTGTTCTTTTTGTGGAGCTTAGGTTTAAACAACTTTAGGGGGGCTATACGATCCATGGCGGTTGTGAGCACTGTGTCGTATGCCTTGGCTAGGGTGTCAGGGTTATCGGAAGGGGGGAGGTCTAGTAGTAGGCTTTCGAGGATAGGGGAGAGGGTGTCTTTGGTGAGCGAGCGCTTGTTGCGGGCTAGCGAGGGAGCCGGGGGGGGTAGCTGGTTGGGGGCGGGCTTGGTGGCGGAAATGTTGAACTGAATTAGGTGGTGGTCCGACCAAATGCATGGGTGGACAGTAGTGTTGGTGATATGCAGGTTGGTGGCTGTGACCCAATCCAGAGTCCTGCCATGGCGGTGGGTTAGGTCAGTGATGAATTGGGCGAGGCCCAGGTTGTTGAGGGAGCTTTGGAAGGCTAGAGCAGGTTTATCGCTCGGGTCGTTAAGACCCAGGTTCAGGTCACCTAGGAAGACAAGTTTGGTTGTTGGGGTGACGATGCCAGCAAGGTATTGGGATAGGGTGGAGGGATCGGTGGAGGTGTCGCTGGGGGGGCGGTAAACGAGGATTATGTTAATGGTGGTCTCAGGGTTGATGCAAAGTTTTAGGGAGAGGAGTTCTGATCCAGGCAATGGTGAGGTGTCAACGATGCGAATCGTTAGGGAGTCTTTGAAAATGAGGGCTGTGCAGCCACCTTTACCACAGGCACTGTCAGCCCGGAGGATGGTGTAGCCTGGTGGGATGGCGATGGATAGGGTGGGGCCTGAGGCAGGATGTAGCCAGGTTTCTGTGAGGGCTAGCATGTCTAATTCAGAGCACGAGAGGAGGTCATGGATGTCAGTGGCGTGGGCAGCGAGGGACCATGTGTTCAGGAAGGCGCACTTCAAGGGAGCTAGTTTAGACATTTTTTTCACGCGCGAGAGAGGTGGCGCTGGGGTTAATGGGGTGTGGCGTTGAGGTGTCTAGCGTCGAGACGGGGAGTAACGGTGTGGGTGCGGAAGTGGGCAGGCTGAGGGGTGGTGGTCCGGGGGTCAAGGCGAGACTGGAGGCTAGGCGAGACTTCCGTGTGAGCGGGGAGCAGGGGAGGCTGGGCGGAGGTGAGCTAAGGGTTGCGGGGAGGCGAGCGCGCAGTCGGTGGCGTCTGACTGGCGTGGTAGGCGGGACGCTAGTTAGAGGGTGGTATAACTGCATGGTTGCATGAGTGCTGATGCAGGCTTGGGTGCCGGAGCACGATCTTACCCAGTTAGGAGGAGTGTGGACCAGTGTCCTTGGGCCCTCAGTGGCCCTTCCAGGGCCCTGACAGGCCCGGACAGGCAGGGCCCTCTGTATCCTTGGCCCTCCGTTGCCTTGGGCCGGCGTTCTGTTTTTTTGTGTTTAAAAGTGGAGGGGGATAGATTGGCCATTCCATTCTCCAGTCAAAGCAATTCAGAGAAGGAGACAATTTGGATTTTTACTAACTTGATGAAATAGATTTACTATTCCATCCCCCAGTCTGAGCAAGTCGGAGAAGGCATCAATGTTTTTTTTTATAACTGGAAGGGAATATATTTATTATTCCATCCTCCACTCTGAGCAGGTTGGGGGAAAGAGCCAATTTGTTGTGTTTTTTTTTTAACTGCAGGGGAATAGATTTACTATTCCATGCTCTAGTGTGTGCAAGTTGGAGAAAGAGCCCATTCAGTCTTTACAATCAAAAAAATATGGTGTTCTATTGTAGATGGCCAATTTCACTGTAGACCAGTGAGGTGCTCTTTTTTTCAAGCACTTTTTTGTAAGCACTCTGTTTTCTAGTGATCTGGTGTGATCACTCTAATCGTGGGGGAGAGCACATGCATCCGCCAGCACCCCACGACTCGACACTCATTGCCAAGGAAAAAAAAGGTACATTCAGAACACTATTGACATTGCCACAGCTTTAGTTCTATTCTTCTTTATCTCTCCATCTATCTCTTATACTCATCCTCACCCTCTCTCAGTATTCCTCAGTTCATCTTTCAGTATAATAATAATAATAATAATAATAATAATAATAATAATAAATAATAATAATCGGCACATGTATAGCGCATCAAGCCAGCAGGCATCTGTGCGCTTCTCCCCTCTCCAACTCACAGCATACACAACCTTATCCCGTCCAGTCCACTCCATGGCCCATACACCCTTACCCTACGCAAACACCCCACATCAACTCCCCACACCACCACTCGCCCCCTAAAATCGCCATCCAATAAAGGGAGGGGGGGGGATCATGTACAAAGTTTGAGCAATGGCAATAACTATGGTAATCGGGTGCAGCAGCTCAGGAGGCTTCAGACCGACAATGGAGGAGGGAAAGCCAGTAGTATCAACAGGAATAGAAAGAGGACAGGAACACAGAGTTGTCTGCCCGCCAGCCCATCAAGGAGCTTAAAATTATGCAGCGGGCTACCTATGACCACACTAAGATGACGCCCATCGCTAACGTGATTCACCAATCACCAATCACCAGAAACATCCTTTACTACTTTTAACCCCTTAACTGCTGCGTCAAAAGTATGGGGCCCATGTTAAGTCTATGCAAAAATAAAGCTTCTGTACAATCACAGGACGTGTCTGACACGTACTCCTCACTGAAGGGGTTCATAATTTACAACACTGATCAATACTCATCATCCTCATCGACTAACAGTTGACCTCAATACTGAACGTCTAGTAATTAAATTAAAACTCCAACATCAATGTCAATATCATTCCACAAACTTAGGGTTGCCCGGGGGTGGGGGGGGCTGCAGAGGGAAATCTGTGGGAGAAGCGACTGCATCAGTGAATATGGTCACCGAAAGATAGCGAAATGATCAGGATAGCGAGGGAGAACAGGTCCCAATGGAGGGCACAAGACCAAATTAACGACCCCTTCGACAAGCACACATCCAGTACAACCTGATGCCCCTCCCCCTCCCCCTCTCCCTCCCTCGCCCGACGAGTCATGCTCAGGCGGGCCAATAAAAGCCTGCCGATGATCAGCCGGGCGTAGGGAGGCCAAAAGTTAGCCCGACCTGCCCTACCCCTCACCCTAGGCTCCCGCTCCCCCGTACTCACGGATACCCATCTGTGACCGCACGCTGGTGCTTTTCGCCCCTTTCCTCCTGGGGTCTCACAAGGGACCGAAGAGACCTACCTGGCGGCCATGCAAAACAAGGAAGGAAGTGTATACCTAGCCTAGGGTGCTCTGAAATTCACTGCGACAGTGGATGAGCCTGCAGAAGCTGGACACCGCTTCTCTACAGCTCCTTTATCAGGGCGACCGTTCCGTCGCAAAAACACAGCTCTCTCTCACAAGATCACATGATCCATATTTAGGTGTCACTGTCCTTCTTTCCCTGGCTTCGGTATTTGAAAACATATATTAACAAATTGATAAGAACAGTAATAATGATGCATGCCACAAGTCAGCTTATTATTTACACCATGGCATAATATACCTTTTTCGAATTCAAAGTACTGTACTGTTTGGCATTTGAAGAGTTAAAGTGGGCACCGCTTTGGGTTCGTGGGCCTGCAAAAATTATATGGGCATTTGCCTATGGCATTTAGTGATGCTACTTGCACATATGAGTGCATAGCAGCGCACAGTTGGCACCTATGAGTGCATGGCAGCGCCCAGTTGGCACATATGAGTGCATGGCAGCGCCCAGTTTGCACTGCATGAGTGCATGGCAGCGCTCAGTTGGCACTGTCTATTAACTCTACCTTAACTTTCTTTAGACTATGACTTCCAGATTAGATGGGTCTGTGATTAAGGCCTGAGAGGGTGAATTAGTCATGCAACTAGGTACATTTTTCGGAGCGCGGTTAAAGAGGCACAGTTTCCTTCAAAACTTGATTTGTTTACAAAAATGCTTAGCTTTACAGTAATTGTACTTTAAATGCAGAGCATTATCTGACTTTCACGAATGCTTTTCAGCAAAAAAATATCTTTGTATTTGGCAATTCTTTTCTGCACTTTGACTGTGGTATAACAACACCCAAAATAACACATGCTGACAAAACTATACGACAATGTATTTTCGTGTGTAGGTAGTTTTTCAAAACATATTTGTTTAAAAATGTGCAAATTACCAACCGCATGAGAAAATGGGAATGTGGCATAAAACGTTAAGCTAAAAATTAATACATATTTCCAAACTCGTTTTTTATGTCCTCTTTCATAATTGCCCATATTAATTTACAAGAAAATCACCATAAGAAATATGCACAAGAGTAATTGCGCACATAAAGAAAGAGTTTGACTCAGGCTATTGCTAGCTGGCTAACTAAGGACCTAACCTGTTTGTTTCCATCTCGTTTTCAGTGGGGAGATAGTGGTGCCCGCAGCTAGCAGCTTGCTTCAAGGCGCTCTGGCACACATTCCATCTGCTCACACCGTTTAGGGGAGGGGAGGCTCCGTCCGGACCCCTTCAGTGCCCCGGCCCCTTCTCTCCCAACACTGCAAGGATGCTCAGGGCCGATCACTATGCATATCATAGACGTTGCAGACAGAAGCACACTACAGAGCTTCCCTTCCCCCCCATGAGTCCAAGCCTTTCAGGCCTTTCTCTGATTATTATGCAGATGGCTGGAGTGATCACCCTCCCCGGCCAGCAGCAGCAGGTGTGGCCGGCACCCCTTGGGCTTCTGCTGCCGTCAAGTCTGGGCATTGCTTTCAAGGGGCCTGACACACGCTGTGCTCATGGGCGGCTGCGGGTTGGGGGCAAGTGGCGCACTTGACCCCCGCCCTATTCAGAGAGGCTGCCTGCTGCTGGTCAAGGCAATGATTCTGTCTCGAAGTTGAGACCGAGACAAATAGGTTTCTTCCTTACGAGGCCAGGAAACTGTAAACAGAATAACATTCTGTATTTATGTATGCAAAATCTCATGCTCATTTTTTTTACAGTGACTCTTGAAAATTAAAACGGGCAATTTACAAAGAGGACATAAAAATAACTTTTACATTTTGAGTACTAGTAAAACATATTTGTCTGAACGGTTTATGCCACATTCCTATATTTGTGGGTGGTCGGCAAAATGCACTTTTTTTTTTTAAAGGAAAATAATTTATTAGTAATTTCTCTTGTCTTTTGCCTCGAACAACTTCTTTTTTTCAAAGATATGTTTTCCTGTGCAAAGGAAAAATTGGCTCACATGCAGCCATGACTCTGAACAAGGTAAGCACACACCTCAAATTTCTTTGATCTAAGACAGGCTGAACACAAATCTTAGCTGGAGTACCTCTGGCAATCCTACTGCTGATATTTACCTATTTATTTTAGGACAGCATGACTCACGTTTATAGGCTGAATTTATTGATAGAAAACTTGCTGCTAATATTTTCTTGGAACCTTATGGGCCTCGTTATAGACATTACTGGTTATCGTCTTACGAATGTTTGGAATAATTCTTAACACTAGAAAGACTACATTGCCTGACAGCATCACTGCTTGGATTGATTCAATTTCTACTGACTGCACCTGATAACATTTAGAAAAATTGGAAATGTAAATTAGCTTCATCCAGCAAGTTAAAGATTCTGAGCCATACATTGTGGAAGTTGCAGAGCTTGTGTAATGCAAGTGTCAAAGTGCTTTTTAGCAGATTTTTTATTCTATGATGTTTCTTGTGTTACTTCTTTTATCCTTGTCTCTAACAGAGCATGTGCAAAGGTCAGAGGTGCAGCACATGCACATGCTTTGTTATGTGCATGGACAGTTGCAGAAAAAAGTATATTTTCCCCAAGACCTGTAGAAAATCTGTCGTCACTCTCCCTGCCAAAGATAGCTTCTGTTTCACTACCCCACACCAGCATTAATGAGCTTATAGGCTGTGCCAGACCTGCCTGCAGCTACACGCTCCCTGGAAGCAAAGAGTAGATCAACTACAAATTATCTACCATCCGGTTAGCATGTGTTTTACTGTAGACAATGTAGTAGGTATGTTTTTATTGGAGGGATTATACTCTGTGCATGTTTTTTTTTCTAAAATCATTTTTATTGTTTTTTTTCATATAAAAGTACAAAAAAATACTAAAAAAGAACACACAGATCCAATACATCTGACAAGGGGCGCGTACAATTCATAAATCAGTTAATAATGTTATCTGAACAAAAATCTGAAGATTCATAACATCATAAACAAGAATATGACATTCTAGAATATGGAGTCTGCACACATATTAAAATCACTACCAGTTCATTCATATTAACATAGATACACAGAAATAGAGCAGGTCTGACACAATTAAGAGCCATCACGGCGAATGTGCCCAATGAGCGTGGGCGATAGGAATCAACAGGCAATAGGGAACATGTCCACATTAAGAACTAACAGGTAGGGTAGGAGGGCCCCACTCCACATAAATGAGTGACACATAACGCCTTCCATATTAGTGTCTATGAAGATGGTCATTATACCTGCGAACCAACAATTCATTATCTCATTCAATGATGTGATACATATATGCCAGTAAGAGTTACACAAGGCATCGAACAATACAGTGGCCTGAATTGAGCCAGAGGAAGGTTCAGTCCCCCTCCGACTCCTCAGAGTCATCATCACTTGCCCCACATAGTGCAAGATGTGCTGTAAAACGCCCCCATATGTCTCGAGGTAGTTGCCTAAGGGGTATGGTGGACGCAAAGTGAGACTCAAGCTCATGGGTGTATAGCATGGCCCGAATCCAGCAAGGCAGGTCAGGCGCCATCTACTCCGGGCAAACTGACACTGGACCTGCGGGAGCCAGATTTGGAGTGACCCGCGCTGAGCAAGATGGCGGCTCCCCCTCGCCAACGGCTGAGGTGGTGGGGGAGGGGACGGAGACTCCGGCAGATGTGGCGCCGAAGAGGGATCCGATGTTGGTGGCCCTGGGTGAGCTCAAAGACATGCTGGCGGCGGCTGTCGAGGGTCTCACCAGAAGGGCTGACACTGCGACTGAGGAGGCGGCTGCAAGAGCGACGCGGCTAACGGCTGCAGAGACGCGGGTCGGGGACCTCGAGGACGCGCTGGAAGCCCTGAAGAAGGAGAACAAAGATAGCACCCTGGAAATGGCTCGCCTCCGGTAGTGTTTGGAGGAGCAGGACTCTCGTGAACGGTGACACCATCTCCGTATTCTGGGTTTACCGGAGACTGGAGGCCAACAGCGTCTGGGACAATACGTTGAAGAAATGCTGCGTAAGTTATACCCTGAAGCACCTTTCACCCCGCTTTTTTTCGGTGGAGTGGGCACGAAGAGTGACACCAAGGTGCCCACCACCTGGGGCTGCTCCCCGCCCCGTACTGTGCCGAATCGCCAATTTTAGGGACAAAGATACAGTCCTGAATGCTGCGCGTACTGCCGGGGTGACAAAATCGGAAGGTGCTACCCTTCATATGTTCCCTGACTTTACAGCGGACATACAGAAGCGTTGTTGGACCTTCAACGATGTCAAAGCCAGACTTCGAACTTTGAATTTCAAGTACTTTATGATTTTTCCGGCGTGTCTTCGCGTGGTCTACGCCAACAGGGTGCATTTTTTCACGACACCTGAGGATGCCACTGACTATCTAGATGCACATGTTTCTTCACCTCGAAGAACTCCGGTGGTGCCACCTCGTCGGTCTCCCAGAATTGATGCCAGTTCCACTCCCTCGCTGAGGGATTGTCCGAGTCTTCTGGAGGATGGCGGTAGCCCCCTTAACGCCGCCATGGAGAGGGTATATGCTGCCTGGACGGGTGACACATCGCAGCGACTATCTCGCACTCCTTCTCTACACGGGGACGCCTCGGAGGCGTCGCAGCTTGACAACAACGACTGAGTCTTCGTGGACCGGCTCTCTTCACAGCCCAATGCACCAAGGACATTGGTTGGATGCATGCTTTTCTTATTACTGGTCTGCAACAATGGTCACTTACTGTATTTTGATATATATCAATGCTTGTCTGAGTGTTGTGTGATGGGATGGAAGGGGCGTGTCGTGGACGTGTCTGCTATTATCGATTTTATATAATGAGTTATGCAGTGGTGGTGCATGCTGTCATACTTTTGATGCCACCTCCTTGCTACATCGTGTATGGTCCTAATATTGATAGTGTCCCATTTTATTACACTGTTCTCAATCTGCTTGATCCCGCTTGGAGCGCGCACTGGATAGTGGGGGGGATTGGAACCTGACTCTTACCAGGGGGCTGGATAGGTCCAGGGATGTATCTGGGCGTATTTCTCACTCTGCTGCATATATAAATAGCTGGATGCTCACACATAATGTTTCTGGTATATGGCGCCGGCTGCATCCTGGGGAGAGGGCGTACACTTTCTATTCTACTGTTTATGATGCCTTCAATTCAATTTCAATTTCAAATCAATTTATTACCGCGCATAGACCAAATGGTAACTAGGCGCCAAATGGTAACTAGGCGCCAAAAGTCTCGCATTGATTTCTTCTTACTCTCTGATGCATTTCCTGCAATCATAGATGAGGTTACGATTCATCCTAGAACCCTCTATGATCACGGGCTAATACAACTCAAGCTGTTCTTTGAGGGTGAAGCTACCGCTCCACCTCGGTGGACGTTCCCTTCTGGAGCATTGCTGGACCCTGCATTTGAGGGTACACTGAGGGATGAAATTGTTTCCTTCCTGCAGACCATCGATCCAGCTCACACATCCGCAATCAATACCTGGTGTGCACTCAAGGCGTTTGTGAGAGGGGTGGCGATTGGCACTGCTGGCGGGAGGCTGAGGGCTCGGAGATCAGACATAGCATACTGGAAGAGTGAAATCCAGACCCTTGATGCGCTGCGCCCTGCTGATGGTACTGGCGGCTTTGATGCCACCTATAAGAATGCGCTGTCAGCTCTTGAGCAAGCTCTTGATAGAGAAGCGTTGTACTTCATATGGGGGGACCGTGTACGGAGCCACGTCTATGGTGAGCGTTCTAGTCGCATTTTGGCGCACCTGATTAAAGCAGATAGAGGCAGCACCAGGATAGATGCCGTAAAGGATGCAGGAGGCACACTTTGCAGGGGCAGTGGAGCGGTGGTTGAGGTATTTCGGGAACATCTGGGTGACCTGTATACTGCTAGTGCAGTTGGTGATGGTGTGGTCCTGGAGGATTTTTTGGACACTGCTGATATGGTGGGTTTCCCCTGGATAGTCTAGCTGTGCTTGCTTTGCCAGTAACGGCTACGGAGGTTGTGGGCGCTATGTCTGCCTTGGCACTGGGTAAGGCGCCTGGTCCTGATGGGCTTACGGGCGCTTTTTATAAGCAATACAAGTTAATTTTGGCGCCATTATTTGTTTATTTGTTTTGATGTTGGAAGAACTCCTTGGTGGGGCGGTTATGCCAGATGAACTGAATCTGTCCACTATCATTTTATTGCACAAGGCTGGAAAAGATCCCACACTGTCGTCCTCACACAGGCCGCAATCCCTGATCAATCAGGATATAAAGGTGATAGCACGTATAGTGGCTGACAGTATGAAATATTGTATTCCGAAGATGGTGGTGGAGGATCAATGCAGCTTTATTATGAACCGCTGCATGTCTAACAATTTGCGTAGACTCCACACCCTATTGTCTTCCTCCCCCTCCGAAAATGTGGTCATATCATTGGATGCAGCACGTGCTTTTGATTCGGTGGACTGGGGTTTCATTTTCGCTGTGCTCTCCAGGCGGCTGGGCACGCCGCAGTACCTTCTTGCGATGATTAAACTGTTGTATACTAACTCGTCCGCCACTTTGTTTCTGAATGGCTTATGCTCCACCAGTTTTGTAATCTCTAGAGGCACTCACCAAGGGTGTCCTCTGTCGCCTAGGATTTTTGCTTTAATTATGGAACCTTTATTTAATCATTAAAATGACTGCTTCGGCAATATGGTATTCAGCTGGGTGGGCAGAGTCATGTTATCTCCGCCTACGTGGACGATATGATGTTCTTTTTGACAAAATGCACCTTTTTGTTTGCTAAACTGTAATGGGGATCAATGTCATCACAGTAAGCACAAGACGTACAAAGGTCAGATAAGTGCGGCTTAATCCGTGGTCGTGTAATGTGTACAGATGCGTGCCATGACCGTTTTATTTATACGTGCATTGTTAACAGATCTCTGCTTCGGCAGAATTGATAATGTTTGGGACATGCCCAAGCCTTTATATATGTAAGTGCATTTTACAAAATGACTGCTTCGGCAGAATTAAAGAATGTGATATGGATTTTATAGGGATATGTACCTGCCCAAACGTGTATGTATATATATATATATATATATTCTCTGTCGGCGGTCGCCGACAGAGAGTTAAGTTAAGTTGCTCATCCATAGGAAAT
>JAXCLM010133125.1:0-17091 GCA_035583075.1 Eurycea guttolineata | reverse complement strand
GTTGAGCGCAAATTGTTTAAAGAGGTTCAAGAGGGTAGAATGGCAGGCCCCTTTAAGGAATTACCTTTGTTAAATCTTATTGTATCGCCATTAGGGATTGTCCCAAAGAAGGTAATGGGTGAGTACCGGATTATTCACCATTTATCTTGGCCAGAAGGCGGATCTGTAAACGATTATATCCCGGAAGAATTGAGTAGTGTGTCGTATGGGTCACTGGATGAGGCAGTACAGCTAATAACATCAAAGCAAGGAAAAGTAGAGTTGGCAAAGGGTGACATAAAGTCAGCTTTTCGCTTGCTCCCGGTGCATCCAGATGATTTTCATTTGCTTGGGATTTATTTTAATGGTGCTTACTTTGTAGACAAGGCAATGCCAATGGGCTGTTCTGTGGCATGCGCAGTGTTTGAGCTTTTCAGCTCCATGCTAGAGTGGATCTTTCGGGGCCGAGCAGGCACCAGAGCAGTAGTGCATTACCTAGACGACTTCCTTTTCATCGGGGCACCCAGCGCGGGTGGGGAATGTGCCAAGTTGATGGAACAGTTCCGTGGGGTTTGTGATGATGTAGGTGTGCCCCTGGCACCTGAAAAGACTGAAGGGACATTGACTACCCTCACCTTTCTCGGTATTGAACTAGACACAGTAGCAATTGAGTCCAGGCTCCCTCAGGACAAGGTGCGGACATTGCAGTTACTAATAGGCAAAGCATTAAAAGCGAAGAAGATGACAGTGAAGGAGATTCAACAGTTGCTGGGGCACCTGAACTTTGCATGCCGGGTGGTGGTGCCAGACAGAGCCTTTTGCAGGAACCTGTGCTTTGCCCTGAGGGCCGCGGGACTCCCACACCACAGGGTCAGGCTGGCTAAGAGAGTGAAAGAAGATCTAGTGGTGTGGGAAATATTCTTGCAACATTTCAACGGAGTGTCTGCATGGCTGCAAGTGGAAGACGAGTGTTGGGAGGTGCAGGTGTTTTCCGATTCCTCGGGCTCTGGAGGCCTTGGGATCTTTTGGGCGAATGAATGGTGCGCGGAACAGTGGCCTGTGGAGTGGCTGGCGCTAGATCACAGCATAGCATTCCTGGAATTCTTCCCGTTAGTAGTGGCAATGCAGCTGTGGGGCGACCAGTGGCGTGGTAAGAGAGTCTTGTTCAGGATTGACAACCAAGCAGTAGTAGCAGTGGTGAATACACAGAAGACTAGGGATGACTGGCTGCTGCGTCTGCTGCGAGTGTTTGTTTTGAGATGCCTGCTAATGAACGTGCAGTTTCGCGCGCGTCACATCCCAGGGCTGTTCAATGGCATAGCGGATGCTCTCTCTCGTTCACAGTGGGAGAGGTTCCGTGGATTGGCACCGCAGGCGAAGGATGCCCCGACCCGGATACCGTCCCATTTGTGGAGCCTGGGAGTGCCTCCGCTGTGAGCTGGGTTGAGCGGTCCCTTGCGGATAGCACGAGGCGCAGTTACAGTCAGGCATGGAGAGAGTTCTTAAAGAACGGTGCGCAGAGTAGAATGGCAGGTGCAGAGGTGGGGAGCTCCAGGCAGGAAGGCCTAGTGAGGTATCTATTATACATGATTGACAGGCAGCTCTCCCCAACCACAATATCAGGTAAACTGGCAGGCATTTCATTTTACGGTAAATTCTTCTGGGGGTATGACCCGTCCCAAGGGGAGATGGGCAGGAGGATGATTGAAGGATGGGCCAGAAACTACAACAAGGAGGTGAGAGTGCGCCGAGGGATTGAAACAGACCTGCTGGTCTCCATCGTGCAGGCTCTATCAGAGGTGTGCCATTCCCCATTTGAAGCGACTTTGTTTGAAGCCATATTTGTCATGCTGTTTTTTGGAGCTTTCAGGGTGTCTGAACTATTAGGTGGCAGGGGTATCGCCCCATTGCTGGTGCAGGAAGTCACGCTCCAGGAATGGGGACTGGAGATACACCTCAGCAGATCAAAGACAGACCAGAGGGCTGTAGGCCACAAGGTGCGTCTATGGAAGGCAGAGGCAGGTACATTGTGCCCCAGGCAAGCTCTAGTGAAATACTTGACAATGAGACCGGAGGGAGGGGAGGGGATGTTCATACACCAGGATGGTAAGATGGTGACTGGGTCTCAGGCCCTGGGGCTGCTGCACAAAGCCCTGAAGCACCTGGGTCAAGATGCATTGAAGTTTGGTTCTCATTCCTTTAGAATAGGAGCAGCATCGATGGCTGGCCACCTAGGCTTTTCAGAAAAACAGTTGCTAGAGCTGGGCAGGTGGCGCTCAGGGTGCTACAAACTTTATGTGTGGAAGTAAACTGCCATGGAAACTTACACATATTTCTTTTTCAGATGGCGCTAGGGGGGCCAACAGGAAGGCCAGGATGTAGTTCCTGGGACACTCCCTAGTCCGCTGGGCAGGCACCCAAGCGGTGAAGAGACCGATGGGGCAGCATTTAGGTTTTGGTTCATCAGACCTGGACATTTCTTGGTTAGGAAAGAGCGGGATGAAATGGGGACAACTGCTTCCGACAATTTGGGCATTTAAAGAATCTCGTCTTCCCCCAGACTTATTGATAATACATCTCGGGGAAAACGATATAGGGCAGCTAACGTGCCTAGAGCTAATAAAAATCATGAAGAGGGAGCTGAAGGTGTTGAAGCATTGGTTCCCCGGGGCAGCGGTCTGGTGGACAAGGATGTTACCCAGGAGAGTATGGAGGGGGTTGAGGGCCATCAACAAAGGCAGGCGTGAGATATCCACGAGGTCGGGGTGGTGCGGCACCCAGAGATCAAGTCAGATGTGCCTAGTCTCTTCCGAGATGACGGGGTGCATTTGTCCTTTCTGGGGAACACATTTTACCTGATGGCCTTAGCGAACATCGTTGAGAGGTTTATGAAGAAATGGGGAGCTGAAAAGGGCAGGCAGTAGAGCACATGGGCGAGTAACTCAGAGGGCAGCCCGTACCACAGGATGGCAGGGCATTTATTGCAGAGAGAAAGGGGGGACAGGAAAACGCGGTGGTGGCAGGTTTTCCTGGTGGCGGTGGGAAACGGGACAGGGAGAACAAGTTTCAAGAGTTTTTATCCGGGGGGAAGTTAGCAGTTATTTCGACCCTTTCCAAGGTTGGAGGCAGGCATAGGCCACAAGTTGCAAGTTTTAGAAACAATGTATCCATTGGGGATACAAAGTAACAAATGCAGCATCAGTTTTAAGATACAAAGTAACAAAGGTTATGCATTTTTAAGTTACAAAGTAGCAAATGTTTGTGTTACAATGTTGCAATTAAAGGTATTAAAGGTTAAGTAACAATTTAAGTGACAGTGATTTTAATAAATGTTGTATGTACCAATAAATGTGAGACCTTTTGTCTATAGCCCCGTGTCTTGACTCTTCTTACGGGACCAGCTGTCACACGCCACCCGCCCGAGATGCTGTTCCATGACTGACCTTCACAGAATGAGCATGTAATTACTCGAGTCGTCTCATTTCAATATTTTGTCATATTAGCATACAGGATGGTTTCAGACTATTTCTCAAGTCAGATTTAGTTTGGTTCCAGGAAGATCATCCATTTTACTTTGGATCTCGACTCGCAGCCGCGGCCAAAGTTAATTCATCCATCCTGCTGCACTAGTGTGAACACGGGTGACGGCCGACATGCTCCTGGGGGCCTGCCTGCCCACTGCACGGCATTGTTAGTCATTGTAACTCCACTGATAATGTGGTGCTGTATGAGCTGGCACTGAAGAACTATATATGGTCTAGATATAAATACCAGACACATCCCAGGCACCCCCGCGAGAATGAGATTCAGTATTATGGTACAGCCCATTGCACTTTAGAAAGCCCCCATCCATGAGCCAAGGTATAGATGGAAAGCAAACTCCACCAGCGGTCCCTAACAGATGATGGCTGCGCGAAACAGATTCAGCTCTATTGCCCAGTTAATGACCTTTAAGGGGGCGAGTGTACGACACTAGTAATACAGTTGGGGGAGCATTCTCGCTGTTACTTGCAGGCCTCGTGCAGGTGTTGGTCGACCCCTGCGCCCCTTCCCTGCATACTGGGCTCCTGTATTCCTCGCTTGATTGTTTAGACGGGTAAGCAGGTGCTGTGCAAATAAAATAACAAAACACACAAAAGGTTTTACTTGGTGGCAATCTTGCCGGCATGAAGAATTATTTAATTTTCAAATGCATGATGCGGCAGGGCCTTCCCCCTCGTATTATAGACCCACTATGGGCTCGCAGGCGTGTGTTTCCCTGGCACTGGGGTGTCCTACAGCGTTCTACGGTTAGCAGGGCTCATAGGGGCAGCCTAGGGCGTATTACAGGAAGGGGTACTGCGGTGATGGGAGTCCTAAGGAGAGCTCTGGGGGCATGTGGTAGGGTAGATGGTGGAACTAGGGATACAGGGGAATTGCAGGGGGCCCGAATGCTGGGAAGCCATAACATGGGCAGGAAGCACAGCAGTAAACTCTACACAGGCACAGAAAGACAGGAGCACAGACCAGACAAATACCAGGACCCTATGTCCTAGAATGAGAATACTGCACAGTGGAAAGAATCCAAGGAAGTTGGCCACCCCTGCCTTGCCAATGCAGCAGTCCGGCAGCAAGGACTTACAGTACGAAATGTATTTGTATTATTGGTTTTAATGGGTTTACTACTAGGGGAGTCCTATTTCAGTCTAATTCTGGGGTGAACATTTGAGCTGGCCAGTCATAAGAATGTTAGATTGGGAAAATATAAAGATTATCAGCACCAAATTATATTATTGGAAGCTGTTGTACCTGTAAGACATAAGGTGTGGGCATTCCACTTTGTACCAGAGGTTTGAGAATGCTCTTAAAGAATTGCTTGAGGGTGGTATTGTTACACCTGTCCCTGGATTTTGCTGATAGTTATGGCAAAGAAAAAAATCAGGAGAATGCGGTTTATGTGTTGACCTTCAAAGCTTAGACGATAACATATGGGCCAATTGTCATCCTTTCACAAACATACAGGAAGTAGTATCTTGAAAGTTGTATATTGCTACTGTGGCCTTTAGTTTAACCCATATCATACAATATGGCCTCCCAGCAAATGTTTGTTAGCAGCCCTTATTTAGAACAATCTTTTCCAAACTCAAGTTCAACATAGGCTTCAAAGCTTTACTAACCCAACATGAAAGATTTAGAATTCCGACTATTGCTTGCCATGTACCGTTGGATAACGAATGGAGAACTTGGTGCCAACTTTCGACTGGGATAAGGCGTTGCATGCTGAGGCAAATTGCTTAAATCAACTTAAACCAGAACGATCCGATCACTTGAGGAAACTGACAATCTGTCCGGCTGCATTGGGCTGCACAGAAAAGGCACAGCTAAGGCCTCATTGAGATAGATTACTGTTGTTGATGTGATTTAGGTGAAGGGGCTAAAAACCACAGTGTCCTGGCAGTAGGTCCGAATCAAAACACTGGAAATTGCACTCTGCATGCTTTAAGATTACAGCCCTGCAAACTGAAACAATGGAAGGGATTTATTTAAATGTTAATTCATTCCTGGCAGCCTGGGCTGTAGCCTAGAGTCTCTAAACGCCCCTGGCTACGACAAAGTGAACACCTGGTGGAAAATATATAGAGGTATACAAAACATGGAAGTGGTTATGAATGTTTCTTTAAATCTATCCGTTAAACTTGTACTGGTTAGCAAGACCACTTGCCTCCTAGTTGGATCCTGCGGGCCAGAGATCTGTCACTTGGTTGAATAGGAAGGTCAAAAAAACTCTCTGCAACTATACACCTGGATTGTGGCGATGAGGGTCCTTTCCCACCATACACAACAGTCACCTATATGAGAGCATGCAGTCTCAAATTTTGAAATATATGTGATAAAGTAATTGCTTGGACAGGCCGGGGGCAGGTGGGGGGGTGTTGGATTACTTTAAACTTGGTCCAACAGTCACTTTATCAGACTCCTGAGTGGAGGCTCCCTGTAATGGAACAGATTCTTTGTGAAACAGACTAAACTCCGTCCCCATCGAGTCAGACAACTTGAACTCCGCACAATCCAAATCCACACATTTTTATGCCTATATTTTGGGTGGGATGGTCCAGTGCTTTTCATATCTTAAGGAACATGCATTGTATTGTTAATATGTATTGAAAATGTGATAAAATATTTATGAAAAATATACACAACTGTAAGAACATTTACTGAACAACTGCTTGTGGTATGGGTTGGGCATCTGATGGCAGCCCCAGGATATAAAACGATGAATGTATTTTATGGCCAGACGCTGAAGCCTGGTGTGCTTTTGGTTGTTTTTCAGTGCATTGTAATATTTTTGTGTCCAGTAGCTCAGCTGCTCGGTTTCATGCACCTTGTTGTATTTGCAGCTATACAATGAAAGATGTCAAAGTCAATGAGAGGGTGCAAAATACAAACGCTTCTGGATGAATGGTCACCGTTAAAGCAAATGGGACAATGTAGAGCACTTACGTTGCCATGTACTGAAATATTCTCCATTGGTTTCTGCCTCTGGCGTCCGACGAAGGATAGCGCCTTCTCCCAGGTGTGGACCATAACCTCTCTGAAGGCCACAATGTGTTTGCTCCTCGCCGATTTCTTGGAATCTCTCACAAAAGAAGAAAGGACCCCTCTCAGCTAGATATTCAAATAAATGAAATATACAAAAATATTGCATCAGTGCCCTGCAGGGCAAGTTAAAATCATGTCTTGACTGGACTAACCAGCAGCGGTTCACTTTGGAACATGTGATTAATTACAATTAAGACGCCCAGCTTTACTGCATTTACTATTTTGCCATTTCCATCTGCATTTATGCATATTTATGTTTTTAACATTTTTAATTTTTATACAGATTTATTTTTTTGGTCTATGAAAATATAAGTTACTAGTATTTTACCGCATTTATTTGAATACAAAATATCTGCATAATTTTATGAAATAAGAAGCTAAAACAATACCATACTTTGATATGAAGCAAAGTAAGAATTTTTCCAGACTTGCCTTGTGCTTTACCATTGCAATAATTCATTTTCAAATGTAATTCTCCATGTTCTGAGATGACAATCTCATCATAAATTGTGTTACAAAACCTTCCGGATTTGATGTGTGTGTCCCCCATTTCTGAAGGGATACTTTTCTATGGTGACTAAACAGGAACACTTATTACAGCTGACATTAAAAAAACACTTACCAGCGTTTAAATGCTTCTTTTACAGTACACTAGCTAATGGTTTGTGCCAGATTCATTTTTCTATGCATTTGGTGATATACAAATTAGTTGACCTCACCTTCACCAAATGTGAGGTTAGCACCCCAAAATTTGCAGTCTTGTTGTAGCAATACGCCCACCTCTGAAATAATAGCTATTCATTTTCTGGGCTGTGGCACAGGCAGGGGGCAGGCCTGTTATGGTTAACTTTAAAGGAGCATGTTTGTCTCAACAATCCTGCTAAATTGGTAGTCTTTCCTCACTCCTCATCACCACCAGGACGTCATGGTTGGCCCCTTCTGCAGCCATCAAATAATACAATTTGACCAAATACAAACGAACAGGTATTTTTAAGGCTTTCAGTTTTCTGAGTTGGAATTTTTTTTGATCAGATTTAATTCACGAGAGTGTGTACATTCAGGAGGTCTGGGTTTTATTTCCAACTTGAACAATTGCTGTGGTCCTGAGAAAGTCACCCTACCCTGTATATGTGAGTGACAATATCTGCCCCTATAAAATGTGTGCATTCACATACCTGCAAGGGCCTTTAAATGATCAATTATTTAGATCAAATCGGGGACTCAATTATAAACTTGATTTCTATCATTTTGAAGGTGCTGCACTAGGACGCTTATGTGGCATGTGTAATCCAAAGTAAAAATAAGGCTGTGAGCAACTCCAGGCTCACTAGTCTGCATTCCCACGGAGACAATACGTACTCCACAGCCTTATGAGATTAAAGATGTCATGAGCGCTGATTTTCAAAGACAATGAATCATCATTTTATTTTTAATGAATTTACAAAGTTCCAAACTTCTTTTTCAAAACATGTGGCGGTAGGCACTTTTTATCACATGACTATGTGCTATGTGCACTTCATCATATGTGTGCCTAAGAAAAGAACAAAAAATACACTTTGTGTAACCTTTCTAGTGATTTAAAGGCAAAGTAAGTCAAACGCAACAATGGCGGCTGCACACCTTACAATAATTCTGGCAACCATTTCAACAGACTCCAACTCGGACACCATACACAGCGAGTCGGAGTCCCCACCCCCTCCCTTCTGTGTACTCCTAGAAAGCTCACGTGACAATGGACAACGGAGCCCATATGGATGATCCCTCCCTCTTACAGCAAGATTACAAGAAAACGCACAGCGACAGGCAACAGTTTAATGTTCAAAGGTAACAACTGCGCTAAAGCCGAGAGGCACCTAAGCACAGAGACAATAAACACAATAGACAACAACAATACATACAAATAAAATATCAGTGCAGGGTCAAGCCCCAGATACTAGTTACTATGATTACTGGCTGGCGGGTGGGCATAGTAAGGTTCTTAAGCAGAATTTAAAGGAAGGAAGAGTTTTCAGCAATCGTATGTAGAGGGGAGGTGCCAGAGCGCTGGAAAATCTCAGGATAGTCAGCAATAGCGCATTTGCGGATCTCAGTTAGCGACCCGGGAAAGAAGGAGTCAAATGATCGCCAAGGGATCCTGGTAAAGATTCCTTTAAGTGTTTGAAAGCTAGCATGCATAGCTTCATCTTGATTTGGATGCAATCAGGAGGCCATCTCAGCTGCATAAGGGTTTAGGAGATATAGTTAATCAATTCTGACAGCAGAATGCTGGATTGCGTGAAGTTGATTGATTAGGTAACTGGGGTTCCAGCCAACAATGCCTTACTGTAATCCATTTTCAAGCTCAATATTGTTCTAGCAATGATCGCACAATTTTCCTATGACCGAAGGCGTCTTAACTGTCGAAGTAAGCGAAAGTAATAAGATGCTGTCTTTGTTACATATGCTACATGCACGGCCCTACACAGGACCATGAGTTGAATATAGGCTCTCGTCTAGTATCTTCAAGATGAATGGAACGTTTGTTAATGGCCTACAGTTTAGCGTGTCATCCGTGGTAGTGTGGCTTTTGTTACTAGCGGGGTGATCCATGCCGTTTTCAGAGTGTTTCGGATATGGCCGGTAGAAAATGATGTATTTACTATATCAGTAAGCATGGGGAGGAATATTTCCACACATTCTTTAATAATTGGGGAGGGACCACTGCCTGTTGGATACGAGCTGGGCTTCCTTCGTACCTGAAATTATGATTCTGATCTCTTCTTGCGAGATCTGTTTTAATGCAAAAAAGGGTCAGTGAATGCTAGGCATTGGCAGATGCAGCTCACCGGGGGTGAACCCCTGTGTATAGAGTTCTCCCTGTTTACGTTTCATTTTTTTCTCTCCGATTGTATTGGTTTTGGATAACATGGCTTGTATGAGGGAATTGCACAATGGTTATATATCTTTACTAGCATCACTAAGGGTTGCCGTGGGCTTCCCAAGTTCTTGAAGAATTTTGAAAAGAGCTCTACTGTCATTTAAGGTACTATGAACTCTATTGTTATAGTAGATTTGCTTAACTGTGATGAGGGATTTTTTTATAGGCATCTGAGGCCCGTTTAACCCCTTAACTGCGGTGACGCAAGTATGGGCCCATGTTATTCCAATGGAAAAAGTTGACAAATAAAGATCAGGAGGACGCGTCTGACACAACCTCCACACTGTAGGGGTTAAGGTAGATTATGACATAATTTCCTTAGATTTGTGCCATATGCATTCAAGATTTCTTTTGTGTTTTTTCAGTACGCGGAGGTCAGCAGAGAACCAGTTTTGGTGTAAGTGAACCTTCTTGGATCCACCCTTTTTTCCGGGGCTAGGGTGTTGATTACACCTTCTAATGTTAAGCTGAAACCGGTTGACAATTTCTGCAGTTGTTGACTTTGTAGAGTGATGTTTTGTGCCATTATTAGGGAGCTAAAAAAATGGACGAAGAGCGGCAGAGTTAGCTCTTTTCCATACTCTGCAAGGTTTAGGGGGTAAGTCTCTAGTGCTGTTGATGGGGTGTTCTTTAGACGTTAATTGAAGAAGGAGTGAGTGGTCTGTTCAAATGAGCTCCTCATTTTCTCATAACATGACCTCAATGTTTCCGCATATGACCCAGTCTAGTCTTCACCCACCCTTTCATGAGTGGGTGAAGAATCTAGTAGTGTGTAACTGAATGCTTTAAAGAGATCTATAGGTTGGAATGCCTGAGGATCATGCGGGCCGTTGGCATGTATTCAAAGCATTTGTCTCAGAGTATTTACTCTGTCACTCCCCACCACACCCCCGTAATGGGGGTTCATCAATTCCAATATGGCAAATCACTATTGTGCTATCTGATGACCATTTTGATTCAAATGTCTTGCCACTGGGGACAGTGTTTTGTTAGTACAGATTTTAGATGTATGTTTGTTTTTACATGTTTTCACCCCTCTGATAATTTTTTCCAGGTAATACAGTCCAGAGGGGCATTTTATGGTGTAGATGGCCCACTCTGAGGCACATGTGGCATCATTTTTCACTTGTAGTCTTCTTCCATCATATGTGTTACGCTGGGCCAAGCGGGGAATGCTAAGCGCTCCTTGCTCTCCTCACAGAGGGGAGTTTAACAGAAAGTACCTGCCGATGCCTAAGCCTGCCATATTGTCCATTATCAGCAAGTTCAATAGTGCACCAGATGTACCCTGCCTACACCCGGCCTGACCACTGTGCGTCATATCACCGGCTGCATCTGGAGGATAAAGAGGAAACTCATGGTTTGACCGTTCACCCACCTAATCTTTACAGAACAGGGAACTATGGCTGGGTGAAAGGCGAGGTGCATTGTGTATAAATATGTATGTTAAACTGTGATTAAAGGCTGCTGTCACCCTCTCCTAAACTGGCATCTGTCTGGTCTGATGATTGCTGAGCTGAACGCTAACAATATGAATGATCAGTAAACTCGCTCCTAATGACATGGTTACTGTTCGAGCAGCTTAAACAGGATAGGTTCCTCTTTTCTTTTTCCTGAAAAGTGTTTGCATGCTTGATTCTTGGTAATCAATCTTACCCCCACATTTCTGTGACATTCATACACTATCACGATCATTGGAGAAGGAATATCTGAAATACCGTGTCTTGTTGAAACGCTGTTTAACAATCCTGCCAACAGCCTTGGATTTTGGCCCATATATGTTGACAAATGTCAGTCCAGCAGTCTTTTTGGATTGCTTAGCTTGGGTTAATAATTTAGTGTTGATTCGAGTTTTAGTCTTATATAAGGATTCAGATGGGTAGCCTTGTCCTTCAAATTTGGTTACAATCTTGGGTGGTGGAAGAAGTATATGTGGAATGCAAAGGTTTCATCCCCCCGCTGGATCACATTGATGGCAAGAGACAGATGACGTTAGAATGATGAGGCCATACTTACAGTGGTCCCTTCCTATATTAGTGGGACGCCGCAGGCAACTTTTGCAACCATGCTGAAAGTTGGATGTAGTTTAATCTAAAATTACGTACACTTTACACTTTCAGGCAGAACTCTAACATACTCTAGACAACATCATAGAACTGGGACTAATAATCCTATATTTTAGTGGAAAACAAATAAAATGCACTGTGTAACATCAAATGTTAGAAGTAAAAAAAGACGGCCCATATTAAAATACAACACGCAATAATGGCATTGAAGTAAAAAAGAAAATAACACTTTGATAAAAAACATTACCTACCATACCAGTCCACAAAACTGTCATTATGATGAAAAAGGTCCCATAGTAGCAAGCCATGGAGACTTGGTTGAACTTGTGAAAAGGTGAGAGGTGTTCGACCTCGCTGACTCGCAAGAAATAGAAGAGAATGGTCCGGCCAGATCTGGCAATGCTGCTGAACAGGTGAGGCTTGGTCGTGAACAGGACATATCCCAAGGAGGAATAGGCTGCTATGAATACCGTGCCCGCAACCTAGAGGAGAGCACACACATTGAAAATACCCAGGTATAATAACATCATCATTACAGAAATGAGAAAGTTTAACACATGCAAGTGTAGGACCAAAGATAGAACTGGTACAATCAGGTAGCCTATGTATCCAATGAACAGACACACGCAAGAACTTAAAGAAATGTAGGTGATCACATGCAGCACCTTGCCTCCTTACTGTAGTCAAAGGCAGGAAGCATGGTGATGGGGTATAGAACAGGTGTTGAGATCCATATGCACAAAGTCACACACAAGGACCATAGTCCATGGATATATAAGTACAATTGCAAATATGCACAGAAGGTATGGTTGTGAAACAAACATCCACTGCACATATGAACATGTGCATACAAATAGTGTGAGCTAGCAAATCAAGCGCAGCCAAACTGTATGCACACGCAGCTACAAATGTGGGTCACCCTTCCCCTGTGCATGCACGCATCATCCTTGGAAACTCCACTTCATAGGAAGGGACCATTTTAAAAGTGAGAAATCCAGGTTCAAGGGAGGTCTCCACAACAAAGAACTAGGATTCTGTTGGCATTTAGTTGTTGGCTTCAATGCTATCTAAACCTGCACCGTGGCCAGCCTCATCTGGCTGCAGGGTTTCATTGATCATTGGGGCTGTTCATCTTGTGGATGAGATGCGATTCAAACTGCAGACTCTACAGCCAGCAGATGCAGGTTCTATCCAGGACCTACAGCGCATGATCCCAGACAAATCAGTTTGATACAATACTCTACAGTGTGCGATATACAATGGTCTGACCAAAAGTGGGAATATGGGTACTTCAATCTTTCAAATGTAAAGTGGCCCTAGACTGCACAGGCAATGGGTGCATGTCGGAAGGATCCAATGGCTTCCACTGTTACATCACCTCCACTGCACCATTTGAAAAAGGCACTCCTCGAGCCCTCTACATGTGCTTTAACATTCTAGGAAGAATTGACTGCCTGTTCATGTCCTCAAACCTCAGACTTATGAGCCGGATAGGGACAGCGCATCACCTGCAGGTCCAGCATTTGTCAGAGACTGGTTTGAATGGAAAATCCACAGACCAGGCCTATATCTGGTTTTCTCTTCCAAGACGGGTACTAATGGGGCGCCCACCTTACCTGTATCAGAGATGGCCTGAACGGTTTCATCATTTTATTTTTAATCCCTGTCATTTTATCTGTACATATTTTGTTGTGTGTTAAAGCAGACTGAAGCCAGCTGCCGTTTTTGGCTAAATTAAATCTTTTTATGATGATGATTATGATGATGTGGTTCCCCATACAGCAGTCCCTCAAGAAGGGGAATGCGAGAGGCAGGAGTGTACATTTTACAGCACTGAAAACTGTGCTCACAGCTGCTAAGTTACGCCAACATGTGCAAGAATTCTAGCTTCAAATATGGGGCCAAACTATTCCTCCTAAACCAGTTTGTTCAACCAGAAAAGTAGCTCCTGAGTGGCCAGAGGTCGGTATATAGCTCTGGGAGTAGTAAAAACATTTATTCTGTACACAATTCTCTGTCGAGGGCTTTGTGGTGCCAAAATATGCTAAAAACAAAACCTACATTACAATGAATATAAAACAAATGATATCTACAAATCTTTAAATAAATACCCTAAACAGCTACTAAATACTAGTCCCTTCCCTTTCACTGCACCGTTTCTCTTCATGATATACTTTGTTGATTCTTGTAGGACAGTTGAACATGCACCAGAACACACACGCATGACTGCAGTGCAGGTGACACACAAGGAACAGAAACAGAACAGGGTATGAGGTAGGATATAACAAAGTCCAAGACTGGCAATGGCAAAGTGGTGTCTGTTGATTTAGTCAGCTGGCAATTGACCTGACTACCTTCTAACCATACTGAATGGCACCATGTGTGTCTCAAACCCCATACAGTCCAGCATCCCACTCCAACATCAATATTCATCCCAGCTGCTCACACCCTGCCGGGCAACAATAGGCAAAACACACTGCTCACAATTACTCCATGACCCCAAGGAAACCAGAATACACCATGTCAAGTGGACATCATTTTACATTCCTGGGCTTATATCTATCAAAACGCAGCATTCTGGGGGCTGCAGTAGAGGTACACCACAACTTAAAATATTGGACAAAAAACACCTGCTGTTAATTGTAAGAAAAAATCCCTGTACTGTCATAAACCAGCTCTGACACCACAGCGGCTCCCCCTTCTTCAGTCAGCAGCTATGAGCTGATCCCCGAGGCGGCTCCCCACACGACCCACTGCTCGGGGCTTGGAGCCAGGGCTGTACTTTCAGAGCAGCTGCAATGTGATAGGTCTCCTTTAGGTTAAGGCTGAGTCTGGAGTCCTGATTCAGAAGCCTGTTAATTGTATTTGTACATCACAATGTCATGTATTGGGGGAGGCAAAGGAGAAGTTGTATCGAATATGATGCTAAGGGTTCTCAGGGGAGTCAGCCAATGATGCCCCATCGATTCTATGCAATCATCCCACACCAAACAGACTCGAGTGTAATTAAAATGCATTGGTTAGGGTGTGGGTTAATGATATAGAACTGCTGGGGGTCTCCCGCCCCCCTTTAGCTTCGGCCCCTCATTCCCCTGTGCCACTTTATTTACAAAACCAGTAAGCAAGGAAAATGCCCGCATTGTAAATAATGCAGTGTAAATGCTGTAAAAGGCTACAATGTTTATTTTATTACAGCAATGTTATCAACTTTGATAGCCCAAGATAAATTACTTAATGTAAGTATCCGGGCAGATTATACTAAATATTGCATTTGCGCCTACCTGAAGCTCCCAGAGACCTTCTTCCACTGATCTGACAGGCAATAGCATCATGTACTGACTCATAACTCTATTTGGCGGTAAAGGGAAGCAGCATGTCTGAGTATGCACACCCCCAGCTTGCACAGCGAGGCATGCACCGCAACATAAAATAAAGCCTATGTGTCTCCGATTTCCCCACCATCGACTTTTTCCATCTTGAGAAGCTCATCCACTCTTGTAGATCACGGTCTAAAACCCACAACTACCTTGCCTATGAAGAGTTACTCACAAAGCGAACAAACAGCGCTTGGAAGATCACCCCCACTGCAAAATGCTTCTCATGAACGGTGAAATAACTCAGATTTAAGGACCCCCGGGCCTACTTAGGATTACCAATGCAGGGATTTATGGGGCACCAACAATGTGGGACTGCAAGGGTTGCTGAACCACTGTGAGATCTAGCCCTGTGCCAGCACAGAGTGCCCAGTGACGTTCTACGAAGAATGCCCGCAGCAAGTGGCGCCACTTACCAATGTCCAAATGACGCTGGAACAGGAAAGGCGCAGCATTGCAACACAGGGAGCCATCGATTTGTGAATGCGGAGGAGGTTAATGCATTTGACTAACAGAAGAAATATGATGATCCCGTGCAAACAACGTGTGTACTGAAAGACAAAGAAAAAAGTAGGATAAAAATAGTGTGTTTCCTTAGAAAGTAATGATGGTGATGCCATTAATGTACACATACAACATAAGAAAGGCTGGACAGAATTTGAAAATATATGTTAGGCAGTGCAGGAAAGCCACATCCGGGATAGTAGAAGTTCCTTCTTGATGGACCTTCAAATGCTCAAAGTCTGCAGTAATCATTTTACAGGAAGTCTCACCATGGTCTGACATCATTAGACAGGTTTAGTTCTTTCAAGCAAAAATCCGATGAGTCCGTGTATTTAAAAAGTTATAAATTGCAATCTTTTCACAACTTATTTTCTGTCGCGCAGTTTTGAAGTTTATATTTGTAAAAACAAGAATAGCCACATGCCTGAATTTAAAACAATACTCCCAGTCCTCAGTTACGCTTTTCTGTTAGGGGGCACCCAGGGGGCGCCCAGTAGGTTGCTCTTACACCAGCTTTCCTCTAACTTCTTTTCTCTCCTGTGGTGCCCCCCTGGGGTCAGATGTATCACCCCTACTTTTTAACGTCAGCAGTAGTTTTCTCTCACAGTTCACCTACACCTTTGTCTGCCTTACTGGAGAGATATACTAGAACTGGGCAAGCTAGAGCAAGACCCCTGGCTGGGCTCGGCTTGTGATTTTCTTGGCTCGCTCACCACTAAGGGATACTGTGGAGAGATGGTTAAGGATTATAAATGGCTGAACCTGAACAACAAGATGGAAGTATTGGTTGTGGTGGATAACCATGACCCGTTGGCACCCCTTTTTTGTCCACCCTCACTGGGCCCTCTAACTTCATCCTCCGTAAAAAGCTATGGTGTCAAAATTCCCCAATGGCTTCTCTTATAATTGCAAATTAAGATGCAGCGCTGCAGCACGAGTTACCTCAAACTGCAACTACTATGAGTATCATACCCTCAACCTCTGCATACCCCCTCGTCCCCTTCATACCTCCTCATCCCCTTCATCACCCTAATATTCTTTATCCCCCTCATCCTCTTTCTTCCTCTTCATCCCTCATCCTCTTCATTCCCCTTCATCGTCCTCCTCCCCTTTACCCCCCTCATCGCCCTCCGCTATTTCAAATACATTTATTAAGCGCAAAATCCAATACGATACAAGTATGGGACCCACCGCCCAGAACGACTTTGTTGCGCCAAATGACAAAACAATAAATTTGACGAACAACATGAAACATTAAAAATATCCCATTACAAAAACAGATTACATGCATTGCAACCTCATAAAAACCCTAAGAAATGAGCCCAGCACCCTCTCTTCCCCATCCAGACCTCTGCCCCAGGGCACCTCCCCGGCTACCCCCCTCCCCCCACACACACAGCCCTACCACCCCCTGACCTCCTTCCTCCTGTCAAAAACCATAGAGGCCCTCTGGAGTGTAAACGGTCTTGATGCTCCCACATATGGCTTTTCAATAGATGTTTGAACTGGGAGAGGGTGGAAGCCACCTAATGGACGGCGGCAGTGCATTCCACACCTGGGGACCAGCCACTGATAAAGCAGAGCCCAGTCTACGTGCCTTCACCCTCTCATCCCATTAATCCCTTCATTCTCGCCATCCCCCTCATCTTCCTTCATTAACCCCCATCCCCCA
>JAXCLM010122040.1:0-17276 GCA_035583075.1 Eurycea guttolineata | reverse complement strand
CAGCGAGTAGAGCGCTCACCATTGATGTCTGTGTGCAACCTGCTGCGGCAGGTTCAAGTCCCAGCAGCGCCAACTCAGCCTTTCATCCTTCCGAGGTCAATAAATTGAGTACCACACAGTGGGATGATAATACCGTCTGTTATTTGAGCGCTTAGAAGTCGGTTCACTCTGACATGAAGCACTATATAAATACTGGTATTACTGGTTGGCCACCAACAGCAGACACAACCTAGGTTCCCACCTCCAGCCTCAGCAGATGAGCCTTTACTTTCCTTTTAAAAGCTACAAAAGAGCATTCTAGCCTGAGCTCCACCAGGAGAGTGTTCCCCCAACTTGTGTGTCAGTGGTTCCGGACTGGCAGATACCCACAAAGTTATGCAATATTCTTTCTGTTTTATGATAATACCTTACCTGTTTATACACACACACAATACCTGTTGGCTAACAATATGGATAGCGATCTTTGGTTCCTTAGAGCCAGGTATAGGGACCTTGCATCCAAGTCAGCAACATTTCTTTGGGCAATGATTAGCAATGAGATGATAGTCGGACACCAAAACTTAGAATAAAAATGTATATTTTTATTGCTACCAACGACTTCTTTCTTTTCAGTTGGCTTAGGCACACTTTGGAAATGGGTTACAGAAGAAAAAATCAAGATACAGAACAACAATAGCAGCACAAGGAAGAAATCCTGCGGAGAAACAAAATGTGGCACAATAGCAGGAACATGGCAAACTATGACAAAACTGTTTCATTACCTATTTTTTGGCTATTCGTTACTCTGTTTTCGCTGACTAATGTAGGATACTTGCTTGCTCTCTCGGTTTTCTTTGTCCTGCAAAATCAGGATGTGCGCTCGTACAACAATAGCCTTAGTCTACTGGTGCCTCACCACCCCTTACCCCTACTTATACCTTCGGGCGTTGGTGTTAGCGTTACACCAAGTCCTTATGGTATGCTTCCTTGGTGTGGCACCTAAAGTGTTGGCACAAAGAGTATTGGCCGAGTGCTATTTTTCCCTATCTCCCAACGGGCGTTACACCACCCACCTCACAAAGTACATGAGATGCGTGGAACACACTCACAGTTTCCAATCACAATCTCACAAGAGTCAATCATTTTCTGGTTTTGGCTCAGGCACAGACCACCCTCAGATTTCCCTGGGTAAGCCTAGCTTAGGCTTACGATTGGCTCAGAGTCTCTTGCTAGCTCTCACATCTCTGGGTAGGTCTGGTCTTGGTCTGGGGTACTATCTCGGGGTCTGTGTCCTTGACCTCTGGGTTCTCGGGCAGACCCGGAATATCTACAAGGGCAGGGTCCTCAGCCTTATCCAATTAGGCAACAGCACAAGGGTTGTAGGAGCACCAGGAGAAGCCTGGAAATCCCGGGTGTTGGTGACTGGGTGTGTCTCGCCTGCAGAGTGGGCGAGGAGGTAAGCTCCCTATTCGGCAGACGGGAATTGTTGGGAGAAGTAGGGAAAATCCCATCTTTGGTAGTCCGAGGCACTCGCGAGAGGATCCCTGTGGTCTGGGAGAATTGTGGAGAGACTCCAGGGTTGAGTGAGAGTTAGGCTCTCTTTGGCTGGGCCCTGGAGTTCGAATCCAAGTTGGTTGGAGTGATTGCCCCGGGATCGCTGTTAGTTTTACTTTCAGAAATGTTCTGTTCTGCCTCGCAATCGTGTCTCTGTCAGTCTGTGGGCATGTTCTTACCCTAGCTTATATCTGTTCTGTGGAAAGTGGCAGAAATTTACCCTCCCTGAGAATTACATCATCCCTATTCTGCACTATGGTATGGGTCTGTTTGGTCCCCTGCTTTTCTCTCTCGCTATTGGTGGGTCAAACCTGTGTGGCAGTGCGTCTCTCTCCCAGGTCTCCTTCTTGTCTTTGCTTTGGTGCTCACCTCCTACTGGCACAAATTCTTGTCTTTGCTGTGCAGGCTAGTGACCTTGGTTCCCAGCACTGAGCAGTCCCCAGTAACATTTTGGTATGCCTGAGATGACTACCCTATTGTTCCTTGTCCATTGGTGTCTCTGGGAAACTCTGCCCGAGTCAGCTAAAAATCATCCCTGCTCTTGTGTGTGTGCGGTTTCTTTTCTGCACCTTGCAATCTGACCTAAAAGGTACACGACTGAATAACTGGTGAATGCCATTTTATGAACCAAAGTTTTGTTTTCTGTGCACTGCAATGGGGAAGCCTGATGCAGGCACGCATAAACCTGATTCTGTGCTATCTGTCGCACTGCGTTAGTGGTTCGGTTCATACTCTATTATCTGATGCATAAGTATCCAGCAGGCCTTATGGGCCTGGCAGTTCTACATTGGCCCCTTCCATGTCATATGCCATGTATTTATGCTATACCCTGGCATAAATACAACTGTCAGCACATTCCAGACTAATGCTGTTAAAAACCACGTTAAAAACCACGTGCAACAGTTCAGTCCATCACTTTTCTTTTTTCTTTTAAGTGTTCTAAGTTGCCTAGATTTAGTTCCACTTGTTTTTTTGTTTTAAAGTTTTTTAATTATACAGGTTTTTAGTGTTATTCTTTGTTTGCACAGTCCTTATGGTGCAAGATACATTATTATTCTTTTTTGGTCTGCAGAGCACACAGGAAAAAAAGAGCAACAATGTAGCTTGCGTCAATAGGGAGTGTGTAAAGCAATGAATCACACCTCAAAATGGATGCAGCCAGTGAAGAAAAGCAAGTACTAAAAACCAGTATTATTAAAGAGCTTTAAGTGGAACTGCAGTTAGGCGACTAAGAACATTTAAAAGAATAACTAAAACTGTCCCTATGAAAGTGCACTTAGAAATACATGTGTTTATTTGATCGATAACCTTGCACAGTTGTTTGTACTCTGTAACCATACATCAGAGCTTCTCCCTTACGCATAAAAGTAACATGCACACATATAGCCAATGAGCTAACACATGCTAGATAGCTGATCATTAAGTAGGAGATGGTATTGTATCTGGATCAAGAGGCGGTCTAATGTGCTCTACCATGAGACAGGTGTACGTAGCTGAACTGACCCATTGTTTGACCATGTGCTCTGTCTTATGTTTTATGTATATCTTTTATTGATTTTAGTTTATTTGTATAGCGGAGAGATGCCATTTGGTGTTTTCGCTCAGCAAAAAACTTTTATGCATTCATTCATTCATTCATGCTCCCTCTTCCATCATGAGCTACATGAAACTCTGGCATACACATTCAGCTCAAACACCCCTATGGGCAAGGCATCCACCACCTTTTCTACACAAACTAATGCAATCATTAAAGGGAAAAAACCCTAACACAACTTGCAGTAAAGCTGCTACCAGTCAGTAGCAACAAGAATAATTGTCACATCCCACAAAACAAAAGGAATCTCACACAATGGCAATTAAGGACACTGCATGATGTCCAAAATATAAGTAGTATCAAAGCGTTGGAACTAGCACTAGAACTCTTCGCGCCAACTTCACGGAGATAAGCTCAAACAAAGTTGCCACCTCTCATCGCCTTAAGATCCTCTCCTCTGAATTTGCCCTTTCATCAATGACAACAACATCATCCTGGTGTTAAAACCCTTAACCCCTTTAGTGCGGGTGACGAGACAGTCTCGTCATAAATCAGCTCAAACATCTGTCACTTTGCATGGGGTTTGCCATTGGGATAATGTTTCCCAATGGCCGCAGTTAAGGGGAAAAGACCCTCGGGGTATACCGCAACACGGAATTAAACGTGACATGCCAGGTCATTGCCATTGTCGCCTCATCAGCTTATGCCTATGCCATTAGCTTGTAAATTAGATTTGACCATTCCTAACTCAGTCCTAATCTGTCACAATCACTTATGCCATGTTAAGGCCCTCCCTGCAGCACGCACCCTTCTGTATCATGGAACAACAGCCAGACCCCGATGCTGTGCCCCTATTCATTAATAAATCGCTTGCCAAATGATTTCTTCCTAATAGAAAATGTACAGTTAAGAAGGCCTATAATTAATAGATTCTTCACAAAACCAATACCTTTACTTGCTCAATCTGAATACCCAACGAAAGACGTAATGTTTGCAGGTATAGCGAAGTGAAAATATTTGCCCATCCCTACATACTGGGGCTCTCCCAGCCCTATGTTCTATTTGCTTAATATGTTTCTGCCGTTTTGTTTTTCTCTAGTAGCAAGCAGCTTGAAAGTGCCTGAGCAGAAGTAGCCCACAACCAATGCCTAGAGACCATACACGGTAAAGTCCCTTCTCATACATGAATGCAAAATAGTATATTTGAGTTGCCATTGGTCATATAACAGTTAGGACATGTTAAAAATGTTCATATTGCAAAAGATATTCCTATAACTTGTGTTATTTCTATTGTAGCTGGCTGCCTGAGGTTGACAGGGCAGAAGACCCCCAACATGACACCTTAGATACCACCCAAGGAAAGTTCTAACCATTAGGCATGATTTATACAATCATGACAGTTCTCTATGCTAGTTTTGACAAGCAATTAATACCATTTGGTATTTTATATGTTTCAAACTTTCATCTTTTCTCGTATCAATATAATATATATTAGAAAAAATAAAAGGCATTTTAACAAATTAATTAGATAATGGATAACATTTACATGTTTCTAACTGTCATTTTGTTTTTCTCTTGTAGCAAGTGGCCTGAAAGTACCTGGAGAAAAGAGGCCCAAAAATGATACCCTAGAAACAAACCAAGGTGACTTCCCTTTTCTTCCCATAATGCAAAATAATACCTTTGGATTGGTAGTATTTCAATTAAGACACATTAATATTAGAAATGATATCGCTCTAACCCTACTTTGTTTCTATTGTAACAAGCTAACTAAGGGTGACAGAACAGAGAAACCAAACATGATGTAGTACCTTGGATACCATCTACGGTAAGTTGACTTTCACTTAACCGAGGCAGGATACTTGGAATCAAGACAGCTGTCTATACCTGCTTTGACAATTAATTGATTCCCATTTGGTGTTTAATATATTCCAAATTTTCATCTTGCTTTTGTGGTATCAGGATTATGTATACATGTATTTATTTATTTTATTTATAAACATCAGACATATTTATAAAGTGATTCTATTCCCACTGGTTTATAACCGCTGAAACATGCAACATAAAATCCTACAAGCAGGTTTTTTCAAAGTTTTATGATACTGTTCTTATTCATGATTTATCCATGTAATATTGCTTGGTCATGTTATGCTTGTCATCAATTGTGTGAGAATGTAAACGATTCTCATGTTAATATGAACTCATGATTAATTGCTCAATTTGATACTTTGTATAATGTATAATGTACTACATGAGTTCACCTTCTGTATTCTTTTTTTATGATGAACTGGAAAATCAAAAAAAAAAAACAGATGTCACCACCCATAAAATCCTACAAACAGTAAAGAAAAATAAATACCAAATGGTAAAATAAAAATCAAATGAAAATACATAAAAATCAAAGAATCAAGGCAGTAACTTCTCAGTTCTCATGGTAACGGGCATAATCTGACTGCTCAGTTCATGTGTCCAGAGAGTTTAGGAATCATTTTCCCTCAGTAAATTTTCCTTAGCATATTAAGAAAAAAAGGCATCTTTGACAAATAAATGTCCTTCACCTGCTGATTAATATGTTTATGTCATTTTGTTTTTCTCTTGTAGCAAGTGGCCTGAAAGTACCTGAAGAAAAGAAGCTTAAGAATGATGCCTTAGACACTAATGAAGGTGAGTTTCCTTTTCTCCGTTTATGCAAAATAATATATTTCCATTGCCAATGGCATTTACCAGTTAGGAAATATTGAAAAGTTTATTTTTGCAAATGATATTGCTCTAACTTTTTTTGTTTGGATTGTAGCACACTTCCTGAGTTTGACAGAGTAGAGGAACTCAGCATGACCCCTTGGATACCACCTAAGGTAAGTTCACTCTAACCTAACCATGTTTCAGAATAAATAGAATCAAGAAAGTTGTCTATTTCAGCTTTGAGAAGTAATTGATGACCATTTGGTATTTAATTTGTTCCAAACTTTCATATTGTTTCTCTTATAGCATAATGTTAGATGCCTATCAGAACAATGTAAAGTAATATTTGACAAGTGAATGGTATCTACTTTGTGTTTAATATGTTTCTGTCCTTTTTATTCTTTTGTTGCAAGTTGTTGTTGTTGTAAACACCTTTATTGCATATGACAGCATTAAGGGAACACAGAAAATTCATTATAGCATAACATTTCTTTTCTTAAAACATGAAAATAAAAAATGTACAGTTATCAGTAACAAAACATCAGTGGTTGAAAGTAACTTAACAACATCCTCTTCAGATTGTAACTGATTTTTAGAAAGCCAACGTTTTCGAAATTCATTCAAATAAGGACATACACAGAACATATGAAAGATATCATCATAACAGCCATGACAGTTATCACATAATTGTTCACTTTTAGGAATGTTAGCCCATTTCATCAACACTGAGTTAGTTGGCAAACACCCATATCGGGTTTTCAAAATGACCCGTACTGCTTGTGAGCTCAAGTATTCGGTGAAATGTACAAACATTCCCAAATGTGTATGAAGCTTGTAAAAAATTGACAAGGAAGATTTTGACATACAATTTGTTCAGGATTAGAAAAATCTTCTATCGCGCAGCGTTGCTTGATAAAGTTTTTTGAGCAAGGAATACTGTCCAAACATGTTTTCCAAAAACCAGGTAAAGAGAACGTAGCAATACATTTCTCTAAATGAACCATAAAACCAAAACTCCAGGGCAGATACAAGGCTTCCAGAAAACATTCCTTTGCCAAGGACAAAGATGGCTCAAAGAGCCACATTTTTTGAAAAAGCAAGAAGGTGTGCCTTGCTATTAAACAATTCAAGCTGCACAAATTGAGGTCTAATAAGATTGCAGAATTTGGACAGGAGCGGGGCAAACCCAAAATGCTTTTACAAACATTACCCATTAACACAGAAAGTTTACCGTTAAGGTTGCTGCCCCATAGTTCAGACCCATACATAATAGTACTACACCATTTAGAGAGAAAAGCAGATCTTAATGAAGAAACTTTATGAAGTTTACCACTCCTCCAAAGGTGTGATAGACCAGCTTGGATTGAGCAGCTACGTGATTCCATCACAGAAAATTGTTCACACCATGAGCCATTATTTTCAATAATTAAGCCCAGATATTTATACGATGGTACAATTTCTAAGATAATGTTATCTAGTTGCCAGATAAGGGCCTTTGAAAATTTCCCACAGCATTCCACCTTAGTTTTGTCAGTGTTAATTATAATGTGGTTAAGTTTACAATATAAAGACAAGGCATCTAACTTCGACTGGAGACCTATGTGTGAAAGATCAAACAATACAGTGTCGTCCGCATATGACAACAAAGGGACCATTGCAGGACCGACACGAGGGGAGATTGAATTACAACCCAACATAAAAGCTTCCAAGTCAGAAGTGAACAGATTATAAAGCATTGGTGCTAGAAGACAGCCTTGCTTTAACCCAGAAAAAGTAGGTATTCTGCGGGACAAACCCCCAGAGTCAGTCAGGCGCACTTGTACCCAAGTATTGGTATGTAAAGAGGCAATCATCTTAATTAGAGAGTTGGAAAAACCCATCTTTAACAATTTAGACCATAGAATTGATCGCGGAACACGATCAAAGGCCTGGCTATAATCAACAAAGGCCATGTATATCGGGTAATGTTTATGAGAGACATACTTTTCCACGATGTATTTTAATACAAAAATATTGTCCAACGTGGAAAAGCCTGCCCTAAACCCAGTCTGGCTGCGGGGGATGCACTGAAGAGACGCTTCCTGTTCTATCAATTCATCAGGCTAAAGACGGGCCAGCACTTTGGATCCAGGGTCCATCATCGCCAATAGGCGATAGTTTGAAGGTGAACTAGGGACCCCTTTTTTAAAAACAGGAACAATGACTGACCCTGTCCAGGAATCAGGGAGCCTATAAGCAGAAAAAGTGTAACGTATAACCGGAAGTAACACTTTAGACCAAGCTACCGGGTTCAAACCCAGAACTGCCGGAGGCAAACCAGATGGACCTACTGCACGCAAAGGGTTACACCTATTAATAGCCACTAAGACTTCTTTTTCAGAAGGTATAAAAAGATTATCTTCATCAGAGGCAAAAACAACAGTATTCCCCAATTTCCCATAAAGTAAATTAAAAAAATCAGACCAGGTCTTTTCACTGATACAACAGCCAGGAGTACTGAAACATTTTGAAAAGGCAATCTCATTAATATTTTTCCAAAAACGTTTAGTATCAGCCCTCAATAATTCAATTCAATTCATATGTATTTATTGAGCGCAAAGACCAGGGTCCAGCTGCCAAGCGGCTTCGCGGCGCTAAAGCATGCAACAGCAATCAATAAACAGCAAAAAAGATAAAAACATCAAGCAACAAACACAACCCCTGGAGGACCCAACGGGACCAGGGGACATAGTAGACCAGGCTCCCCATCCACATCCCAGAACCTCCCTGCACACCAAACAGAGGGGTATCAAGTGTCGCCGTGAGGATTCCAATTTGTCACTCATATAATTGAGATATGCAGTTTTCTTACCCCTGATAAAAAATGTATAATTCCTTTTGAGGGTAAGAATTATTGGACAATTAGAGGGTAAAGTCGATTCCATAATAAAGATCTTATTCCACAATTCTGATCTAGCGGAAAAACATTCTTCGTCAAACCACAGAGATTTTTTATTATAAGGCTTAACAGAACCATTACGGATTTGTAAAGGTGTAGATATGTTTGCAACCACTAAATGAATGAAATCACCATAATTAGTAAGAATGTCATCTGTTTCAAACAAAAAACTGTAAGCCTTCATAGAAATGAGTGGATCAAGAATCTCATCAACACACAAATACCAATTGATCTTAAAATGACTATTTATAGTAATGGGACCCAGGGGCTTCAAACTTGATATCTTATTCAGATCACTCTGAAGTTTAAAACTAAAAATTAATACAGAGTGATCACTACCCCCATCCCAAGAGTAGTTAAGTTTTTGAAAGTTAGTTACTTGATCTTTCTGGGTTATTACAAAGTCAATTAAAGATCTTTGTGTACCTCTTTTAAAGGTATGATTACAATACGAGTCCTCACCCAGCCGACCATTCAATATACAAAAGTTGTTAGAATTTAAGAGGGAAGACATCAGTTTCTCTTGCATAGAAGCCTTCCGAAAAGTACATTCAGTTGTGATGAAAAGGGGAGGAATTGAAGGAAATAACTTCTGCCAGTTGCTGTATAGAACCGGATTATACAAATTCATATTGAAGTCCCCTGCAAAGATAAGAATGCAGGTAAGATACTCCAGCAAAATTGAATTGATTACCAATATAACATCTGACAAAAAAGAGTTATATCTTGATTTAACAAGAAAAGTAGGACGACAATAAATATTACAAAATAAAAATTCAATTTTCATCCCCTTTAAATTCAAAGAGGCCTTCATACAAAAAAGACCAGTTATTTCACCCCACATTTTATGAAAGCTTCATTCATTAGATACATTAAATACAATTGAAACTCCCCCCGAATTATGCCCCATTGTGGTCGGATTAGCATACTGGGAGAAGGAATGGAAGTTGGATACAGTTAAATCAACTAATGACCAAGTTTCTTGAAGGAATATGAAATCAAGTTTATTAAGAAAAGTACATTCATTTGATAAAATACGACTTGCCCCAGAACAATTCCAGGATGCACCTTCTAAAGAGAAGGTCACGTCCTTGCTAGGGTATAGCCTCCAGTGATGTGGCCAAAGTTATCATTTCACATCTTCCGCATTAAGGATGCAGTTCAGGGCTGCACCCTTAGACACATTAACTGTAGGATACTGATTACAGGAGACATGTTGTACAGGGTTAGAGACAGTATTCACTGGTTGTTCCGTATGAGCCTTTTCAACCAACACATTAGCAGAATAGATGCAATTACAGTTGTGACATGGACAGTCTACACAAGCCTTTTTTACATTTTGCATCGATTGAAAGTCTCTAACACACTTACTGGAGCTACCACCAACATTAGAAGGTTTCTGATTATTAGTTGAAACTTGAGAGGATAACCAGATTGTTCTAGGATATCAATTCCATTTGCGCAAAAAACTGCGCGCCTGTCCCAGACAGCAGAATGTATAAACGTATTAAAAAAAACTAATTTGGTATACACAATATTATTGCCCATTTCTAAGTAGTCAACCGACCTAATGTCAGAAGCTACAATTGACCGTAATGACAAACATGACATACACATTTTTAAAAAAGAAAAAACATTAAAGGATCTCTCAATATATCCATCCTCTTTAGGAAATAACGGAGAAAAATAAAGGGTATCAGGGATTGCCCCTGAAGACGGTAAAATCACCTGATCTCCTGCAAAATCAAATATTTTATCGGCTATCTCTCTCGTCTTGGCAAAATTAGGTATTACAATAGGAGCCACAGAATTAGAAGGAGATGGAATGGAAACTGTGTTTTTTTTAATGTTATACTCTTTAAGTAATGAATCAACCTTACTATCCACAGCCAACACCGTTTTATTCAATTTTTGCACTTCTTTTAACTTAGTCATAGCCAAAGATTTTGCATCACGCTGGCCTTTTAATAACTCTTCAACTTTTTTAGTTATAACATCAATTGACTTATCTTTTTCCAAATTTTTATTAGAAACTAAGGTAATTTGTTTGCTAATTGCAACTTTTGAGTCGTCCACTTTAGATGACAATGAATCAATGGTTTTCTTTTGTGCATCTATTATGTTGGCCATGTTATCAAGCGATGATGCCATTTGGTCAATAACTGCAAGGTGTGCTGACCAGGTCTTAGCTGTCAGAGTAAAAGGTTTGTCTACCATCTCACCTTGAGTATCTGTCTGAGACACAGTATTCTGATCACTAGACAACTCCGAATTAACTGATAGATCAACTGTGTTGGGACAAAAAGTCGAATCAGCCTGAGGCTGTAAAGAGTCAGAGCCAGCAGCAAGTTCAGACATGCTCACTGCCACAATACTTTCCCGAACTAAGGGTGAAATATTTTCTACCACTACTGCTACGTTATTTAGCAGAGCAGATGAAATTGATGCTACCGTGCTCAATTTATCCGGAGCTATATGTGCCGAGTTCAAAGTGTATTGATGAATAAGACTTTGCTTCCGAACACATGGGGTGCTACTAGTAGGGATTGGCAATTTTCGGGACCTACGCAGTGTCTTAATTACTTTTTTAGAGCGGGTACCACGTAACATGATTAAGTTGTATTAAGTTAAGAACTCGTTATTCACAAATACAAAATACAAAAACCCACCTCATGGACACACACAATGCCACTAGCACAGCCCACTAGAGCCCGCGCAGCCTGCTCAACCGGCGAACACCGGCCAACAGCGGCCCTGAAGTGGCTGCTCTTGGCGGGGCTTAGCTGGTGCTTATGCTGGCGCGTCAGACTGCAGCAATTAACTTCAAGAGGACCAATCAGAACTAGAGATGACAGAAATACAAAATGAAAGCAACAGCGCCAAGCGCTTATGGGTAACGTAGTTTCCTAAACCAGGAAAAAGAAAAATGTAGGGTTAGGAAAATTGGGAACACTAAAAAAAGACATGTACAGGTTACAAAAAACCACTAAGGACTATCATCAACATTAATCTTACGAATGGGATATGATATTGAGCACAAAATGCCAGAACGCTGACATCAATCCTACACACTTACTAAAGTGCAATTAAACACTTGCTAAAGTGAAATTAAGCACTAATGTGCTAAAATGTGCTAATGTGCTAAAGTAATAAAGTACTATAGTGCTAGTTGTTCAAAATGATTCACTAAAGCACAGATGCGCTAAGTCCCAATTCAAAAGAAAGCAGTTAAATGCTGACAAAAGAGTCAATTCCCCGTAGGCAAAACAAAGGTAATTTGCTGGTAGAAAAGTCCACTTTCCAGGTTTCAGTAGTTACCTCAGGTTCAGGCGATAGGCACTGAAATAAGTCCACAACAACACCAGCAACTGAATGTTGGCAGGATAGCGTCCCCTCCTCCTTCACAGTAGACAGATGCTGCTCAAAAGTTCCCAGCGAGTTTATAGCAGCCTTCAGGATTTAATAAGGCGGAGCCAAGGATCATCCGGCCAACAGCGGCCCTGAAGTGGCGGCCCTTGGTGGGGCTTAGCCGGCGCGTCAGGCAGCAGCAATTAACTTCAAGAGGACCAATCAGAAGTAGAGACGACAGAAATACAAAATGAAAGCAACAGCGCCAAGCGCTTATGGGTAACGTAGTTTCCTCAGGTTCAGGCGATAGGCACTGAAATAAGTCCACAATAACGCCAGCAACGGAATGTCGGCAGGATAGCGTTCCCTCCTCCTTCACAGTAGACAGATCAGCAACAGTGCGTGAACAAAAGAATCTTCACAATGACATCCTATGTTCATCCAAAGTAGGTTCCTTCCTCCTACTTTAACACAAAATAATACATTTAGTTTGTCATTGGTCATATAACAGACAGAAGATGTTAAACATATTCATGTTGCAAATCAAATGGCTCTAAACATTGTTTGTTTCAATTGTAACAAGCTGCCTGAGGCTGAAATAACAGAAGAACCTGACATGACACCATTGATACCACTTACGTTAAATTCATTTTCACCTAACCATAAGGCAGGAAGCATAGAATCAAGAAAGTGTTCTGTGCCAGCTTTGACAAATAATTGATATCCATTTGGTGTTTTAATATGTTCCATAATTTCATCTTGCTTCTCTATAGCAAAGGGAGTCCAACATGACACCTGGATAGCACCTCAGGTATGCTCACTTTCACATAAGCATGACGCGGGAAACATGGAATTAAAAGTGTTCTATGCGAGCTTTCATAAGTATGTTTTAACCATTTGGTGTTTAACAACTTCCTAACTTCCATCTTGCTTTCCTTGTGACAGTATTAGAACAAGTAAAAAGCATATTTGACAAGTAAATGATATCTTCTTTGTGCTTAATATGTTTCTGCCATTTTGTTTCTCTTTTTGCAAACAGCCTGACTGAACCTGAACAGAAGAATCCTCTGAATGACACCACAGACCTCATCTAAAGTATATTCCTTCCTCTTCCCATGAAGCAAAATAATTCATTTACCTTGCCATTGTTCATATTTCAGATAAAACATGCTAACAATATTCATCTTGCAAATCATATGGCTCTAAACTTTCTTTGTTTCTAATGACACAGGCTATCTGAGGCTGACAGAGCAGAAGAACCCAACATGACACCTTGTCAGAAGGCTCAGTCCATGTGTCCGGAGAGTTCAGGAATTATTTTCCCTCAGTAAATATTCCTTTACATATTAAGAAAAAAGCATCTTTGAAAAGTAAATGTAATTTTTCTGGTTAATGTGTTTCTAACTGTCATTTTGTTTTTCTTTTGTAGCAAGTGCCCTGAAAATGCTTGAAGAAAAGAAGCTTAACAATGATGCCCAAGACATTAACGAAGGTGAGTTCCCTTTTCTCACCTTTATGCAAAATAATACATTTACATTGACCATTTACCAGATAGGAAATGTTTGTTTTTGTGAAGGGCGACAGGGGCAGTTGACGGCAAGGGTCGCTGCCCAGCTGCTGTCTGAATTCACTGCAGGTACTTCTGTGTGGGAAGAGGACGCCAAGGATAGGACATTGTGTCTCTCTCCATGCCGGCAAGACTCTTGCCTGGACCTGTGCTCGCGTAGTGGATCCAGAAGTCCTGCTGGGACTATGGTCCACGGAAGCCTCACTGCTGCCTCAGACACGCTCTCTCCATTGGCTGCCTCTGTGGACTGACCGTCAACGCCCCTTTAATTTAACCTGCCCAATGCGAAGCGTTCGCAAAAGGCGACAAGGGCAGTTGACGGCAGTTCACGGTAGGTTACGGAGGTCGTGGTGGGACTCTACATTTAATTTAATTTATTTAGTCACTTGTTAGTTTATTGTTTGGTGAATTAGTCGAACCTTCTTTGTTTGACTTTGACACTGTCTCAAGCTGGTTTCAATTTTATTGTTGGAATTGTATATATTTGTATTGATTTTTATTGTTTTAAAATCTGTTAGACAGCGTTAAATATATGCCTAGATTCTGCTAGTAATTAATTGTGGTATGCCACTTAAACCTTCTGTAATTGCTGCAGGGCGCAAGAAAATCAATGAGTGTTTTACAAAAAATCAGACCACGATGGAAAAACTGGCTGCACCAACTGATGTTGTTTTTATGAAACCCCCACTGCAGTTTATGGCACAAGCGCTCAATCAGGATTCACAACTATTCCCTCTTCTATCCTCTGCTCCCACCATCTCCCCTCCCCGTTCACAGTTATCCCCATTAACAGAAGAGTCTGGGAGGATTGAGCTAGAATGCACACTGGACTTGGAAAAAATCTGCCTGGACCTTGAAAAGAATAACATCGCAAAATTACAAGGGGCACTGGTAAGCTTAGACCGCTCACAGCCACTTTTTTATATCATGTCCAGCTGCTGTTAGTGTCACCCCCAGCCTAGTATTAGTCTCTACGGGGACAATAGTGTCTCAGACCCACAAGGGACTGACGCACAATAATCGAAAAAGGAAGCCAGGCGTGACGGACTCCCCCACAAGTGTCTCTGGTCCTAAGAAAGCATGCATTAATAAATTACTTAAGATCCAAGGAAGGAAAAAGACAAAATATTTGAAATTATTAGACATTTTTTTAAAAAACTCCCCCTCCCAGAACAACCTTAAAATCCTTGAATGCGCGAATTGTGAAATTAATCACAATTCTTTCGTCTCAAATAGTTAATCCACAGTTATGGTCCCTTTTAAACGAGCAGCTGAAAGCTGTAGAAAAAGTAGTATCCAACCTGGCAAATACTATGTCCACCTTTATGGACGTGATTTTGGATTCTATCTCAGTCTCCAGGACTCATTTACCGGTGTCAACAGTTCCTCCTCCACCAACACCGGCACCATCGACATCTAGCTATTCTAGGCCCACTAGTTCAAATGTGCTGGGACCCTGTACAGCCAATCCGGCTGATTTTAGGAGATGGACGTGTGATCACCCCTATGCTTACTTCCCAATAGGCGCAATCTCTTAACACTGTTTTAGCGGTTCCCCAACAGCCCCAACCAGACCCCCAAGGTCCCCCATCAACACAGCATCGAGTAAGCCCCCCTACTCCCTTAGCTAGCAGAAATAAGATTTTTCAGGGTACAAGGGAGGTGATACATCTTAATGAATCTGTAGCTAATAGAGTTTTAATATTTGGAGATCTGGCCTCAAAACACCCTAACCAATGGGAAACGGTGAATCACCTAAAGCTAAAAATGTGGAGAATCCTTAGAAATAATCTAGGGCTTTTAAATCTTCTGGTCAAACAATTCAAGGAGGTGGTTAGATGCAGGTCAATTGGTAACAATCCATACAATTTGGCAGGAGATTTTGTTTCAATTTTTTTCTATGATGAGCATCCTATGTTAAGCATGTGGAATCAGATCTGCTCCCTAAAAAACTGGAGGTTCCCATTCAAGGTCCATCGATACTTTGATTTTTATAATGTACCCCCGCTACTGCACCTTTGGCCCAGTCTTTCGGCAATCCCAACACAATTTCTGACCAGATATGCACTGGTGACGTAGTCCATCTGCCAACTCCCCAGTATTATAATTTGCAAACCCCCTTTATGCAGTGGGACCTCTCTCACAGGGGGTCTCATCTGATGGGAGAGGATATGGTTCAACGTGCTACTGCTCGAAATATTACCAACTTTCTAAATGCGACTAATAGATGGGAACAATCAAACCCCATTCAAATGTACCCTTGCCCGAGATCGTGTTTTCTGGCCCCCCCTTTTCAACCAGTCATATTTCAGGTTGAGACAGCCAGCCTGCACCTTTCCTAACAGGCCCACCCAAGCCGCTTCCTATAATTACTTGAATAGTCAAGATTGACTACTGTAACTGCCACATTAGATCAGGGTTCTTCATGGGTAGAAGTATCCGTTCTAGCCTCCAACTCACATCCTACAGTAAATCTGCTTAAGGAAATGTCGGTTTGTCCATCAAGCATGCAGAGAGTTGTTGACTGTACAGGGGAGTGAGCCTTGGTACAAGGGTGTGCTGACCAGGAAAAATCATCTATGTGGGTAGCAAATGGCTGCAAAATTATTTCCTGGAATATGGCCGGCTGAAAGGAGGGGTCGGGGGATAAATTGGAGATGCTGTTATCTAAGACCCGATAAGCCGGTATCGTTGCTTTGCAGGAAACGTGGTTTACTGGGGAGATTGAGGTCTCAGGTTACAGTGCTTTTGTTTTACCTGCAGAAGCATCGACATTGGGTAGGCCGAGTAGGGGACTTTGTACTTTGATAAATTGCAATCTCTATGGAACAGCGAAAGTAGTTATACTGTTCTTTGTTTATTGTGTGCCCTGAGGCCTATGGGCGTGAGGCACGTGAAACCATTTATATACATAAATAAATAAATAAATAAATAAATAGTGCTCGTAGGATGGAATTGGCGGGACTAGAAACATTAACGTGCTTTCTGACGAAAGAGGCCCAAAGAGGCAGAGCTCTAATATGGGAAAGATATAGCAAAGCAGCTAGCTTGTCAGAAAACGGGTACCTATGTTACAGCCGAGTCGCAGTGTGCATCACAAAACTCTTTTGCTGAAGCAAAAAGTATATAAAAGCATTTCTTTATTTAGATGTAAAAAATACATATATTTAACGAAGTAGCATACAAAATATAATTAGACAACATATTGTCACAAGCCAACATCTGATAGGAAGACATTGATGGAAGTCTCGAAAATGCAGAATTTATAAAAGTGATTTTATTATCACTTTTAATTTTTGACCTGTATGTGATCGAGACCTGATTCGTCATTCCAATCCGTTTTTCATTCTAATACTTAATATACAGTATTGAGCTTTGCTGTTGGACATATGGCTGCATTTGTAATCTTGTTGACGTGCTTAGTAACAATGCTAAATGTGGTATGAAGTGACTCGGTACCTCTGACCGGGTCTTGCCCCTTATAAGTGTTAGAACTACTTAATGCGCTTTAAACTTGTGTGAGGAAAGCATTTATCTGACTCACTTCTGGGTGCACATATTTGTTGCAGTAGATCAAGACATAATTAAGGTGTGATACTGTATACGTAGCATGTTTACAATACTTAGGCATTTACTCCTTGTAACTTATGGTAAATAGACACAGTTATTCAATT